>JAUTDX010003992.1:0-38510 GCA_030844895.1 Ambrosia x helenae
ACTTAGAGAAGGGATACCGAAGGTTACCCTGGTCAAACTGACGCGTGTAGGACGGCTACCTTGCCTGAGGGACAGTGGTTACCAGAGTCTTCCCTTTCGGGATAGACTGTTCAAAAGACACAGGGATGCCGATCTCGGTACAAAACCGTTCGGCATCAGACTCAGATAACCGAGTAAACTGAGAAGCAAGATCGCTTTTAGACATAATGAAAAACAAGTGTGAAGGAAAAGGAAGTTACTTACCAGAATTTATAGAGGAAAAATAGGGACGTCGGCGAAGAGATAATCGTGGGAGAGAGAAAGAAATTTTGCTAAAAGAGGGAATGAAGTGAAAAATCAGAGAAGTTATCTCCTTTTATAAAATTCAAATTTTGAATTAATGGCCAAGAACGGTACCAAGAGAGTAACCGCCACCCAGCTGTCCACGCTGGATGACATCAGCCTAGGCACCCATCAAATCATGTAGTCGCCTGCAGCAGCTGATGGGACGTAAGTCTGCTCCCAAGAAAGCAATAATGGCCATCGATATTATTTAAAATAGGGTTATAATGAGGAGCAAAAGGACAGAAATTTGCAAAGGCATAATATAAATGTAGCGCTCCCATGAGGGAGCTTGGAATATAATAGCTCCTCGGCACCAAGGTAAGATTGGCTAACATTGCCACCGAGGCAGGAGATAATTTACAAGTCACAAGCACTTCTAACTTCTTTACAAATGCTTATGACTAGGGGGCTGATGACGTGGGTCCTAAAACGAGCACGTTTAATCCCTTGTCAAAAAAATAAAGCAAAGTAAAGTGTTAAGGTTGGCCTGACTTATTGGAGCTGAGCAGCTAATATAAGGCAGCCTGACTGCCATACGGTAGCTATGTAGCAGAAAGCAAACAGTAAAATCATTGGAAATGTAAAAAGGTACTTTGGCTTCTTGCTATAGGCAAAAGACAAAACATCACATAGCTCCAAGTCATGCCTAGGAAATAGTAAAAGCTGAAAGTGTACAAAAAAGGCAAAGTCTTACTGCAGGGAACATAAAGAGAGTCAATCCCAACCTGGTATAGAAAGGAAGCTACTATAGGGGAGCTACTGGGCAGAATTCCACTGCTATAAAAGGAGGCCCTTAGGTTGTCATTCCACACACCCACTTCTCACTTCTTCTCTTTACTCTTACACTCTCTACTTCTTTATTTCCAACTCCAAACGAATATAGACTTATTCTCACGCCAGAGTCCAACGCAGGAGGCCCCCTCCTGCGTTAAGGCTAACGGTGTCTGTTACCTTGTGCAGGTCCTTCCAGGAGCTAGAGGATCCCCTAAGCCTAAACCTAAACATAAACCTAACACACCTTTAATATATAACCCTATACATCTCTAAACCTAATCCCAGTCATTATTCTTGTTGTAGCAACACATGGCTATAATCAGTCTTAACAGTAATATTTTCCATGTAAATTGTGACTAAGGACTCGCCTAAACTTTTGTAATGGTACAAAAAATTAAATCAAATTTGCTATAACATTATATAGTGTGATATATTCGATAACTTTATGAAAATAAAAGTAAACGAATCTGTTAAAAACTGAATGATCATTTTCGAAAACATCTAAGAATTCGGGGGTGATGTCAATGATCGTTTATAGCTAGCTAAATGTGGCTCCAGTTTTGAACCGACATAGGGTTTAAGTTTAAATTCATGTGGATCCTTTTGATCCTTGTCATGTTTAGCTTAAGGCATACTAATATGTGCTAGAGCTAGCTTTTGCCCAAACAAAGAGAGTGTTGTGTCTTCAGCAATATTCGCGGTTCGGCCATCAACATGGAGCACATGATTGCGTCGAAGGAATGTGATCATCCCTCGTCCAGTTTTAAAATATCATAAAAGTATAATCATGTAAACAATGTCCCGATTTAACCCGTATTAATGGCCTACAACAACTTCATAATACACTCACTTCTCTTTCTCTTTGGTTTATCGTGTCATTGCCCAAAAGTATAGGTATTGTTGTCATTAAAATATTGTCACTTGAATATAAATATTGGTGCCAAGGTACATAACTAGTCATCAGCAGTGGCAAAGCTTGGTTCTCGAATCGGGGATCCGGACTCAAATTTTTTTGATCGGTAGTGGCAAATCGGCGGAGACCGGACTCAACCAGAGCTCAATTTACCTACGAAAATCGCAAATTTGCACTACTGCGCCAAAAAATAGGGGGGCCAAGGCCACCCCTGGCCCTAGAAAACCTTCGCCCCTGGTCATCAGGTGGATCCGTGTTTGAGTGTTTGCATGTATTTGTAATAGTTTGATTTTTTTTACTGAAAAACGTGATAATTAAAGGGTAAACACATAAGGATAGCAAGTAGACGGACAACAAACTGCGCCGCCATCTCTTTCTGAATAGTTTGATGATAAAAATTTAAAAGTTTCTGAAAATATTATAAAAATATAAAGTTTCCGACAATTAATTGTTTGAGATAATGAATGAAAGTTTTATAATGGTATCCTATATGTTTATTTTCTAAGTTTCATGAATAGTGCCACTTCTGAATTTAGAAAAGCGTTTAAATAGTTATATGTTTGAATATGTTAAGCAAAAACGTTCTGGTAGAGTTGGTGTGATGGTTGTTGTGTCTTGTGTGCTGCCCGGGTTCGAATCCTGTACCTGGCCATTTACCCACCGCCGGATTTTTAATTTTTTTTAACACAGCTTTTTGGCATTTGAGTGGTAGCTGCATCTTCCTGCGTTCCACACATGCTTTTTCCCAATTTGTTTTTTCATGCAATTGAATCTGATCTTCCCGTTTTCTGGTCGACCCAACAGGTGAGCGATATTATTACCTCTTGCTAAACATGTATTCCTTTGAACTCGGTTACTGTTTGTTGTGTTTCCTAATGTTGTATTTCTGAAAAAAAAAAAAAGATTGATGCTTTTCACTGTTATAATGTTATTCTTAAACATAGATAAAGGGAATTGTTGTAAAACCAATCAACGATATGAAAACCAAAATAAAGAACACAATTGAATGTTTATTAGGATTAAACTTCAACCAGAGGAGTAAATACAAGATCGAATCAAAAGATTAAAAACGAAAGGAAACAATTATGAGTGATGATCAAGATGATCAGCCTATACCCTGTTTTATACTAAGCTCCCAACGTTATAACAACCATACTTTCATCTTGGCAGAATTAGTCCCTAAAAGTTTCTATTAGCAGTCCTTTTTAGTTATAAGATATAACCAATTAGCCCTCTACTTCTATTGACTTTTGTTGACTTTAATATTTTGACCCAATTTGGATTTAACCTTCTACAATCTCCACCTTTAAATCCAAATCAGAATCTTTATCAACAAAACTTTTCAGCCAATTCCTAATCCTTGAACACAGAAATCAAATTTAGCTCCTAGTAGTGTTTTGGTAAACACATCAGCCAAATTCAGATCAATGTTTATATCTTCAACCAACACTTCTTTAGAATTGACCACATCTCTTATAAAGTGAAGTTTCACTTTAATATGTTTGGTCCTTTCATGAAACATGCTATTCTTTGCAAGCTGAACAGCCCCTTGATTATCACAATGCACAACTGCATTTACTGAATCAATCCCAAGTTCAGTTACAAAGCCTCTCAACCACATTGCCTCTTTCACTGATCCTGTTAATGCTATGTACTTAGCTTCTGTTGAAGACAAAGCTACAACAGACTGCAGTTGAGCTTTCCAACTCACCACATTTCCAAGTACTTTAAAACAATATCCTGTGATTGACCTTCCCCCTGTCCAGATCTTTGGCTTAATCAGAATCTACAAAACCTTCCACTTTTGCCCTTACTTGATCATGCCTCCCAAAATTGAGTCCCCAACCTTCAGTACCTCTCAAATACCTCAGGACCCATTTAGCAGCTTCCCAATGATACTTTCCTGGATTGGACAAGTATCTACTAATCAAACTCACTGCATACCCAAGATCTGGTCTTGTGCAGACCATTAAGTACATTAGGCTGCCTACAACATTAGCATAAGGAAATCTTTCCATTTCCCTTTTCTGTTCATCTGTAACAGGAGAATGCTCTAATGATAGTTTTAAAATGAGCTGCCATAGGTGTCTTTACCATCTTACACCTATCCATAGAATAATTCTTAAGAATCTTCCCTGCATAAGACACCCGTGTCAATTTTAAACTATTGACACTTCTGTCCCTATGAATTTCCATCCCTAAGATCTTCTTAGCCTCACCTAATTCCTTCATTTCAAACTCAGATTTCAACATCTGCTTGATGTTGTGAATCTCTTCCTTATGTTTGCTTGCAACAAGCATATCATCTACATATAGTAACAAATAACTATACTGCCCTGGACTATACTCTCTAAAGTATACACAAGCATCATATGCACTCCTGACAAACCCATTACTAACCATGAATTCATCAAATCTCCTATACCATTGCCTAGGAGATTGTTTCAGCCCATATAAAGACCTTTTAAGAAGACATACCTTTTCTTCTTCTCCAGCTTGAACAAATCCAGTGGGCTGAGCCATATATATCTTCTTATCAAGATATCCATGTAAGAAAGCTGTCTTTACATCCAATTGTTCCAGCTCCATGTCTAAGGCTACAACAATGGACAAAATTACCCTTATAGAAGTGTGTTTAACTACTGGAGAGAAAATCTCATTGTAATCAACTCCTGCTCTTTGAGTGAACCCCTTAGCCACATGCCTTGCCTTGTATCTGGCTTTCTCAACTCCTGATATACCTTCCTTCACCTTGTATATCCACTTGCAGGCCACTAACTTTTGATCTTTGGGTTTATCAACCAGTACCCAAGTCTCATTCTTCATTAAAGAATCCATCTCTTCTCTCATTGCTGCACACCACTTCTCTTTATCTTCTGAATTGACAGCTTCATTGTATGTTAATGGCTCATTAACACACTCATTCTCTGCTGCTACAAAAGCGACAACAGATATTGAAACATCAGTTGAATCTCTCAACTTCAAAGGCTTGACAATAGTTCTCCTCGGTCTGTTTTGAGCTAGACTATATGATGATGAATCTTTGGAAGATTCACCACTTTCCTTTTCTCCAGTATTCCCATATTACCCCTGCTAGCTCCACCTTCTTCACTACCATTCTTGGAACCTGTCACTTCATCCTGCTCCACCTCAACTTGAACAGGATCACTTGTAGCCTTATAATCAATCATCCCTGGTACCCCTGATCCAATAAGATCTTTATAGAGAATGTCCTCTATAACCTGAACATTCATACTCTTGATAATTCTGGGCCCATCTCCTTCCATCTTCCACAACCTATAACCCTTGACTCCTTCTTGATATCCTAAAAGCACACACTTATAGGATCTTGAGTCAAGTTTTGTCTTGACTGACATGAGCATAAACTAGACATCCAAAAACTTTGATGTCTTCATACTCTGGCTTAACTCCAGTCCACTTCTCCATAGGTGTCTTCATATTAATGACCCTGGAAGGAGATCTATTTATCAAATAGGCTGCTGTAGACACTATTTCACCCCAGAACTTCTTAGGCATACCAGAACTAAGTCTCATACATCTTACTCTTTCCAATAAGGTTCTATTCATTCTTTCAGCCAAGCCATTTTGTTGAGGAGTCCCTGGAATTGTCAAATGTCTTGCAATTCCATGATCCTTACAAAACTGGTCAAATACCTTGTTACAAAACTCCAATCCATTGTCTGTCCTCAACTTCTTGATCTTTCTGCCAGCCTGATTCTCAACCAACTGCTTCCACTCTTTAAACTTCTAGAAGGCTTCATCTTTGTGTTTGAGCACAAATACCCAAACCCTTCTTGAGTAATCATCTATTATAGACAGAAAATATCTAGCACCTCCCAAAGTTTCAATTTTGGCTGGACCCCATAGATCAGAATGAACATAGTCCAAAATACCCTTTGTAACATGTTTACCAACACCAAACTTGACCCTCTTCTATTTTCCCATAATGCAGGCTTCACAGAACCCAATATCACAACTAGAAATATTATCAATTACTTGTTGTTTCTTCAACTCAACAAGTCCTTGACTGCTTATGTGTCCTAATCTTTTATGCCATAGATAAGCAGTTTCACTGTCCTTATCTGTGATTATTAATGAATCATTACCATTAACCACACTTCCATCTAAGACATACACATTATTATTCCTTCTTGACCCAGTCAACATGACTAATGACCCCTTAATGACCCTGGCTTTCCATCTTTCAGACTAACATGACAACCCTCCCTTTCAAAGGTACCAAGAGATAATAAACTTCTTTTCAAAGTAGGGATATACCTCACACCATGTAGATCAACTGTGCTGCCATTCTTTAACTTGAATGTAACAGTACCAATTCCAACTATCTTGCATGGCCTATCATCTCCCAACTTAACAGTTCCATAATCTCCATACTTCAATTCTTTAAAGAATTCCTTTATAGGTGTCATGTGGAATGATCCACCATAATCCATTACCCACTGCTTCATGATTTCCAGGATATCATCAGTAGTTACACATAATACATCAGAACTTTCATATCCTTCAGATAGATCATCCTGAGTATTATGATTAACATGATTCTTGGATCCTGAATTCTGATCATTCTTTCCCTTCTTCAGTTCTGGACAATTTCTCCTCAAATGTTTCTCTGAATTACACAGATAACATTTTCTTCTGTACCTTGACTTTGATCTTGAGCCAGAATAACCAGAATTCTTTGAATTCCTATTCTTATTATCTGATCTGTGATCAGGTCTTCCTCTAACAAAAAGACCTTCTCCACCTTCTTCCTTAGAATCAGATTTCTTCTTCAATTCTCTGGAATTTAATGCAGCAAGAACCTCTTCCATAGACAGAATTTCTCTTGCATACATTAAAGTGTCCACAAAATTCTCATATGATTGTGGTAAAGATGTCAAGAACAAGATTGCCGTGTCTTCATCTTCCAACACAACCTCTATGTTTTCAAGATCCAAAATCAACTTATTGAACTCATCAGTATGTTCTTCAATTGTCTTACCAGAACTCATCTGAATGTATACAGCTTCTTCTTCAGATATAATCTGTTTGCCAGAGACTTGGTCATATACAGAGTCTCCAATTTACCCCATACTCCAGCAGCACTAGTTTCTTTCGAAACTTCTCTCAATACTCGATCACCCAGACTCAAGATGATAGCACTATGGGCCTTTTCTATCATCTCTTTCCATCTTTCCTCTGTTACTCCTTCTGGCATTCTATCTTCACCCCTGAGAGCATCAACAACTCCCTGGTGTACCAATAATGCCCTCATCTTCAATCTCCATAGACTGAAGTCATTCCTGCCGTCGAATTTCTCCAATTCAAACTTCGTCGACACCATATCTTCTTTGATTTATCACGGATAACAGATCAATCGTTGATTCGAGCCTTAATGAACCTGGCTCTGATACCAATTGTTGTAAAACCAATCAACGATATGAAAACCAAAATAAAGAACACAATTGAATGTTTATTAGGATTAAACTTCAACCAGAGGAGTAAATACAAGATCGAATCAAAAGATTAAAACGAAAGGAAACAATTATGAGTGATGATCAAGATGATCAGCCTATACCCTGTTTTATACTAAGCTCCCAACGGTTATAACAACCATACTTTCATCTTGGCAGAATTAGTCCCTGAAAGTTTCTATTAGCAGTCCTTTTAGTTATAAGATATAACCAATTAGCCCCTCTACTTCTATTGACTTTTGTTGACTTTAATATTTGACCCAATTTGGATTTAACCTTCTACAGGAATGAACAACCCTAGGTAATGTAAATTTGTTTGCGTTCTTTGTTTGATTTTGATCACATTGACAATCCCTCATGCTACGCTTCTTCATAAATGAAAAGCATAGAAATCGTTATGAATAATATTATTGTTACCAAGAATGTATATTTTTTGTTTGGGTCCATCAGAATGAAAAATTGTTAGGTGATTAACAGGGTACTGTTTGTGATTTTAGACAAATATTTATTTTTTAAATACATAATTATGTATTGAACTTTGTGAATGAATACAATATACATACATGGTTTTATATTCCTAACAAAAAAAAGATAATAATAATAATAATTTTCCATGTTCTAAGAGTGAATACTTCTATTTTTTATTATAATAGGAGACTTCAAATGGATAGCTATAGTGTTGGAAGTTTACGTCTCGATAAGGCAGCTCCATCGATTTGCATTCGTGTTATAAGAAAATGGGTTCCAAATCACCGTGAGAATGAAATCCATTATCTTTTTGTTGACAAAGAGGTATGCACAATACCTATATATGCAAATACATAAACAAAATTATCCAGGCTGACGGGTAGGCAACACACACGTAATTCAGCAAGTAAGCGAATAAGTGCCTCTGCGAATCAAACGCCTAAATACCTAGGCACATAGGCATTTAGGTCTTTAGGCGCTTGATTCGCCTTAACGAATACGTGACGATGACCGTCGCGTGATTCAGCGACTAAACAGATAGACGCCTCTACAAATCGAACGCCTAAATGCCTAGGCGTATAGGCGTTTAGGTGTTTAGGCGGTTGGTTCGCCTAAGTGAATCTAGAGATGTGTAAGGTTTATTTGAGCTTGGTCTTTTGTGTTATGTACTAATGACTGGATGATTATATATATGAAAGAAGTGGCTTATTTAATGTTTTGATCTCTCTCCCTAATTCCTAAATAGTTGAAAACTGTTTTATAATCATTATTTAACTTTGCATACTTATTTAAGCCAAATTGCTTTATCATCATATAATTTATATACTTATATGGTGACAAGCATATGGTCTATTCTTAGTTTCATGAATGAGTTTATTTAATTTCAGTGGTAAGATTTTGTTACAGCTGGATCTATTCTTACCGAATCTTAGGAACTGATTTTGTACATACACTGTATCACAGCTACCAGATACACCACATCGCCAATCGCACCATATGTAAAACCAACTTTACCCATGCGTACAAAATGTTTAAACGCCTATACACCTGCGCGCATAGGCGTCTTAGCACAATAAAAATTATTGGTATTATTGATCTTATACATACACTGTATCACAGCTACCAGATTATTGGTATTGTTAGTTTTTCATATAGTTGATTTACACATATTTACACATATAGTATTTCATAACTGCTATCGAGTGTAAAACAAAGCGTAGGCGCTTATACACCTACATGCATCTGCGCCTAAGGGGCTGTTTGGCAAGTGCTGAACCAGTAAGTGCTGAACCAGTAAGAGGTCTTAATGGGTAAGAAGCTCTGAACTAGTAAGTGCTGAACTAGTAATGGTTGTTTGGTTGTATGTCTGAATGAGTGTGCAAAATGACTATTTTATCCCTGTAACAATAATACCTCGATAACTTAGAAAACCCCACTTTAATCAATAAAAATCTTATACATAATTTCTATTATTTTTTTTGAAAGGCTATTATTATTATTATTATTAAAACATAAAGAATCTTCACATTCACACATATCTTCCTAACTTCCCAAGTTCCAAGTTAAAAGTTCCCTTTATCTTTCCCCTTCCCTTTTCCCCTGTTCTTTTCTTTCTTTCTTTTCTTTTCTATGTTCTTAGTTCTTTTCTTTCTTTTCTTTTCTATGTTCTTAATTCTTTTCTTTCTTGTGTTCTTTTTCTTTCCCCTTCGATCCCCTTCCCCTTATTATTATTATCAAACCAACAACCGGTGGCGGCGGTGGCACGATGGCGGTGGCTCCGATGGTTTTGGCACGACCTCCGGCGACGGCGTGACGTGAGGGCAGACGATGTTGGCTTCAACAAAGAACAGAGAAGAGAACTAGAGAGGGGGCTGATGTGAGGGCAGTTGAGTCCTTTTTTTCATTCAGAGATTGTATAGAACTGAATGGTTCAGCACTGAACTGAATGGTTCAGAGGTTGGATTTTTTCAACCAAACAGACTCACCTCTGACCGAATCAGAGGGTGCCTCTGAATGGGATGATTCAGAGGGTATCCAAACAGGGCCTAAATGTAAATAGGCATTTAGGTACCTGATTCGCATAAGTGGTTGCGCGCCTAATCAAATAGGTGCCTAAACGCCTAAACATGCGTGATGTTTTCTAAAACGAATAGGAGAATAGGCGACTATGCATACTTGTGTTATTTAATGATGAATACAACGCATAATAAGGACGCCCTGAATAGTCTTGCTGCAGCTGATTGGTTTTTTTTATATTTTGCACTAACTGTTTATAAGTTATTTACTTTAAAGTAATCGTTTATAACAACAAAGGGCTGGGTCAGTTGGTGCCTACACGGAATAGACGCCTATGCAAATCATATGCCTAAATGCCTTGCTGCATAAATTCTTAGGTGTCTAGGTATTAGATTACGCACATAGGTACTTATGCAATAAAACCTTTTTTACTACCAACTTTTTTTAACTTTTTGCTTTCTCTTTATCCAAATAACTCAACAAACGCCTTAACAAAATTATACATTTAACAGGCTTTTGGAATTCAAGCGCAAAAGACAAGAACAGACATATTGTTGGCCCAAAACTGTCTATGACTTCCTGTTATCGGATTGAAAGTTATGCATGCATTAACCTAGACAACCACACCAGTACATTGATAACTCCTATCCCAGATGAAGAAGAAATACAACAAGTCAACAACATTACTTTGAGATCGCTAAACGTCGCACAGCTGAATTGAAAGTTAAATTGGAAGGCATAATAGGTGGCAACCCTTCTAAAATACTATTATAAACGTATACTGACAAAAACTAACAATAACTTTTATCCTTACTTGCAGATTACATTGGGATCCTACGTGATATCAAGGATAAACTCACTGTCAAAAATCAACCATGTGTTGTTTTGTCACTGGGTGACATCAGATAAAGTACACATACATTTTTAAATTCTAAATTATAAACCCGCACGCATAACATCAAGCTAAAATTCTTTCTAGAACAACAACCAAGATATCACAGTCGTTGTATGGGAAGAAGTGTGTACATTACCAACAAGATTTGACCGCCATCAGCTCGAAACCGCATCACCACCTGTAATCATTGAATTAACAGCTTTGAAGGCTAAAAGACTTACAAGTGAGTTTTTAAATATCCGTTAACCAACTTGTATATATGTTAGACAAAACAACATCTAACTTTCGTTCAATAGCATTTCCGCAACTACAGTCTACAAAAGCGACATACATTGATCTTACAGATGCAGTCAGTACCCCACAGATAGATAACAACATTCCAATTGCTGACCTAAAACGCCAGCCTGCTAATGCACACACTATATCACATCCAGGCTGAAAAAGATCCTCGAACAGGTATAACAACTTGCATTGTCAACAAACGCACTGTTCCTGCAACAACCAGACACACTAAATACCACTTCCAGCAGCGCCTCAGTATCAATGACACCAACACCTTTTACACCAGACATAGCAACCAACAATCAAAAATACAAAGAAACCATTGCCAAGCGCAGTCTGTTTAAACACCAGGTAACTGCTATTTCCTTGTCTTACCTTTATAACAATTAGTTATTGTTAGACACTAAGAAATTTGATTTTTGGGGAAAAGGTCAAAGTTAGTAACTGTTACAAACTGTTGCTTTTAAATATGAATACAACCTGGTGCCCTTTAATATTAAATCGTTGAACCACTTTTGTGATAATGGAAATTTGTTAGAACAATGGAATTTGGAAGACCATAGTGAAAATAAAATTCATTGATTGATGTTGGCTTACTAGCTTAGGGACTTTAACTGTGAAAGTAATCATTCACAATTCTAATCTTTGACTCATACCCTTCATCTTTATATTCAAATTTCATCTCATGTTTATTGTTTTTCAGCTAGGTGTTTTTTGGTGGCTAATACATTCTTACATCTTTCTTTTAGTTAATCAAAAATTGTGCTTCTTGCTCTGTGGCATTAGTAAGTAAACACTTTTTAACTTTTTAGGAGACGCAAGAGGTGCTGACAAAAGGCCTGTCTAGGAAACTAAACAACTGGCTAGAAAAGTCGCGGATGCAAATGTTTTGTTTGATCTAAACCAACATGTTGTGTAACACTTATCGACAAACATTGTCGTAACTATGTTGTGACTGCATCTCTAACTTAGGTTTGTAAGTACTGAACTATGCATGCTAAGAAAATGCTGCCTAAACATTAGTTGCAACTATGGCTTAAATCTTCTTTAAAAAACCCGCCCATCATACACTAAAACAACCGCGCAACGCGTGATATCGAAACCCACTAGTTACATTAAAATGTGTATGATTTTGCCAATACAACCGATTAATGTCAAGCAAATAATTATGTGGATACAATCTATATATATATATATAGGGTTAGGATATTTTGAGAACCAAGGTGAGTTGTGAGAACCATAGGAACCACTTTTTGACCATTGATATTTGTCATCCAAGGGCTAAGATTTCATGTTGAGTTTCTTTTTTCTTTTTGTGGATGATAAAAATATAATAAGATTTTTTTATTAAAATAATAGGGCGATGGACTTGCCTTGGTCATAAGCTCGTAGCGCAGCCCTACCTCCAGAAGGGGGCGGTGGCGGCATCAGTGGAGTACTAGTCAACACATGTGGGGGAGGGGGGGGGGAGGCTGCATCAGTGCAGGATCAGTCAACATAGGTCGGGGCGGTGGAGTGGTTGACCCGGGGCGTATTCCCATTTGCGAACGATGCCACACTTGCAATAGTTTGCCTTTCCTGTCATTACGTGGGAATTTATGAGGCCTCTCATCATTGCCACTCATGTCTGCACAGTTAGCATGAAGTAAGATAACAAATATCAGCCAAGGGAAAAATGAACAAATATAAATAATATATAAAAAAAACAAATATAACAAAGAAACCTTTTTGTTTTGCTTATTTTTTGTTAGCAACTGACTTTCCGATTGTTTTGGCACCCAAAGGAGGGTATATGTAGTGGAAAAAAATTAAACGTGGGCCCATGGGATCACAAAGATCGTGTACTTGGTGAGTGGCAACAATCATTTAATGGGTTGAAAAAAAACAGCAAGTGTCTTTTTGATGTTGATTGGGGGCATAGCCACAGCAGTTTTATATTTGTTCTTTTTTTTACACCTACTTTTGTCGTTCATGGGAACAGAGGCTACTATATACCTTTTTACACCGGGGTAAAGTTACGAAGATAAGATCATTCTATACCTTTTTTACAGGGTTTTTAAAGTGGGCCATGTAAATCGAATAAAGTGGGCCATGTAACTAGAACACTGGTTTACATTGGTGTAAAACAAACTCAGCTGGGGCATGTAATGGTTTTTTTAAAAAATATCATAAGATAAAGTGGGGGCCATCCCATACCATTTACACCGGTGTAAATATACACAAACAAAAGAATGGAATATAAGTGGGCCATGTAATGACGTGGACTGTTTTTTTTTATTTAGATCACGTGATGGGGTGTCCTTTTTTTACAATGTTGTAAAACCAACAGGGTTTAAATGTGGGCCATGTAAATCGAATAAAGTGGGCCATGTAACTCTTTTGGACACTGCTTTACACCGGTGTAAAACAAACTCAGCTGGGGCATGTAATGGTTTTTTAAATAATATCATAAGATAAAGTGGGGGCCATCCCATACCATTTACACCGGTGTAAATACACACAGACAAAAGAATGGGAATATAAGTGGGCCATGTAATGACGTGGACTGTTTTTTTTATTCAGATCACGTGATGGGGTGTCCTTTTTTTTACACTGTTGTAAAACCAACAGGGTTTAAATGTGGGCCATGTAAATCGAATAAAGTGGGCCATGTAACTCTTTTGGACACTGCTTTACCCCGGTGTAAAACAAACTCAGCTGGGGCATGTAATGGTTTTTTTAAATAATATCATAAGATAAAGTGGGGGCCATCCCATACCATTTACACCGGTGTAAATACACACAGACAAAAGAATGGGAATATAAGTGGGCCATGTAATGACGTGGACTGTTTTTTTTTATTCAGATCACGTGATGGGGTGTCCTTTTTTTACACTGTTGTAAAACCATCAGGTTTTTAAAGTGGGCCATGTAATAAGAACACTGGTTTACACCGGTCTAAAACAAACTCAGCTGGGGCATGTAATGGTATTTTTTTAAAAATATCATAAGATAAAGTGGGCCATGTAATGACGTGGGCCATGTATTTTTACACTGTTGTAAAACCCAATAGGGTTAAAAGACTGGGTTTCTTTTTAACATTTTTATTTTTTACCCAAAGGACAGGCAAACCAAATTTTGGTATGTGTTATCTAACCTTCTTTTTTACAATGGTGTAAAGTCACCAGTGTCATTAATTTTTTTTATAAGAATTTACACTGGTGTAAACGTTCACAGCAGACAATAACTTCTATTTTAGCATTTATGTAAACCAACTAGCAATTATAACAGTGCACAGCACAAATATCCAAAACAAAAATAACTACTACTTAAAACTTAGTAACTATTAGGAACGCGACATATAACCACCCAAAATATGTCGACTTTACTGTCTACTATTTCAGCATACCAAAAATATTTACTGTCTACTATTCAACCTACCCAAAAGCACTTAACCTAGTGCACATAATAATTGTTTTGTTGAAATCACAAGACAAGAGCAACCTAATCCAGCAGACACACACCACACACCCTCTGAATGGTAGCCTCAGATGCTCACCGTGTCACGCCAAACCCTATCCTTGTAGATGTTTGCCCCCGACAGCAGGATGCTCGCTGCGAATCTCTTCCGCAAAGCGTCCAGCTGTGATTGTTTCCTTTTACCATTCAAGCTAAACCCACAGTTGAAACGTGCCGACACCCCGCAGTAATTCTCCATGTGCCGCATCACAAATACCCCACAGTCGCTAGTGTTCTTGTACGTCTTCCACGGTAAAACAACTGGCCTGATGTCGCATTCGCTCATCGCAGTCGCCTTTGGGTGGTTCACCATCGCTAGGTACTCAACGAACATATGTTTCTGCAGTTTTTGGAGTTTATAGCGGTATAAGTTGCGTGATCAAAATATGGATAATACAATAGAAAGAAAGAAAGAAGAATGGTTATCTAGTGTTCTTTACCACTTTGTATGGAGTGCTCTTAACCACGTAAAGGTTGCTGTCTGATAGCACCACTGGCGACTTTTTGGGGGCAATGTTATCCAGCAAGCAAATGTCTTCATGTGTGAAGTAAAAAACAACAACGTAATAGTGCTCCTTTTCCAGGATGGGGACAAAAACCATGTCGAACGACTTTAAGTCCATAACGCTCTGATTGCCACGCACCGCGCCCGAGACACCACTTCTGAAAGCCGCCACACACTGCGCGTTTCTGTCTCCATCTACATTCAGCATCCAATCGACCTGGTCAAAAAACACCCACACCAAGTGTTTACGCCAAATTCGGAGGAAACAAATAAGAAAATAAAAAAAATAAACAACAAAAATAGAAAAAAAAAAAAAGAAAACACTTTTTGTGTACTCACAACTGTGCTTGTGGCAAGAAACAAACGTTGTAAACCCCCCTGCAGAATGGTACAGCGGGTCGTTGTTAAGGACATCAACCCAAGCATCCACCACAGATCCGTACAACCTTCTGCCTAATGCCAAAGATTGCAGAAACGGGGCCTCAGAGTGGAAACCATAGCGGTCCTTAAACATGACGTACCTGCAATCTGTAAATTAACCTCGGGGGGGGGGGGGGGACACTAGGGTGTTTTTGCACTGGTGTAAAACCTATGGTGTATAACAGCGAAACTTACGGTAATGCTCCGTCGGATCGATGTCTGCCTCATCTATAACGCCTCCAACAGCGGCCTTTCTACAACAATACCCCCAAAAGAACATAAAAAATAAATGTAAATTTTAAATTAAATGAACAGAAACAGGTTTTATTTTTTGTTTTGGGTTTACTGTTTCTTAGCCTTACGGATTGCTTGCTCCATCAGTTCTGTTTTTTCACTTGTCCTGAACAGGAAGTCCCACACTAGTAGTTCCGTCCATGTACTCATTGTTGCTATCTCAACACGATCATTCAACACAACAGGTAACCTAGCCACCATATTCTTAGTCACGCCCCGGTGTACAACTGGAAGTTGTGTTGTCTTCAATGTATCCGAGGCATCTGGAACCTGTTTTGTCTTCAATGTCGCGACGCATTTGGGATCTGTTTTGGTACAGAAGGGCAAAATTGCAAGAGTTAAAAACATTTCTATTTTTGTATTTAAAAAAAAGGGTCCAACACTCACCCTCCTTGCTGTCCATATTGGTCTTTTTCGAAGTCACTGGGCCCTTCCTTTGTTCCTGCAGCACCCACCCCGCACTGCTGTTTCTCCACCCATCTTCGACAAATCTACGGATTCTTGGGTTAGGCCCAAGCTAAAAGTCGGTTGACTCAAAACAACCCTGCACTTAGTCGCGTCTACACGAAAAAAACCAACCACAAAAAAAATAAGAAGTATAAAAAAAACAATATAAACAAAACAGAAATGGGACCCTTAATGTTTAAATTTTACACAAACCTTCAACATGGATGGGATCCTTAACAGCAGGTTCGGTCGCGATCTCCTGCGTGAGCCCAAGGCTAAAACTTGGTTGACTTAAGCTTTTGTTCTGATGCCCACTCACATTGGGCTCTGCAGCGGGTGCCATGTCTTGTGTCAGGCCCAAGCTAAACGTTGGCTGACTCAAACCCGCATGTACAGGACTTGAGGTGCCCGGGACTGTTTTAAATCGTCAACAACGACCCGTAACATAAGTTAACAAAGTTAAAAGGTTTAAGAGCAAATCATACAAACACACTGAATAACAGCTTTATTTTTTTAAAAGGGGCAGGGACATACAATCAGACCCGATCCAAATCGTGGAAAGACCAAACCTCTTCCTGTGTGCATCAAGCTCGGTTGCCAATGATTTAGCCACTCCTGGACTTCCACCAACATCAGCCACCAATGGGTCTTCAGAACCAACAGCCGCCACACTTTTCAACGCCCCCGGCGATGCAACGCCTTCTCCATTTACAGCTAGGAAAATTTTAGCAGTAATAATAATCAATAATAATAAGAAACATATATACAACGTTTATACATCAGCACAAGTGTCAGAATGGGTACCTTTACGGACAGTTTTGTCTTCAACAATGGGTACACTCCCCGTATTGACAGGTGATGGAACACCGTCAGCAGCCATGGGGGTATGTCGGGCAAATAACCAATGAGCATCCGCACTTGAATCTGACGAGTCACCAGGTTCAACAACGTGCTTATCACCTACAGCGCCCGGTAGAACACTTCCTTCGATTGAGTCAGACGACTCCTCGTGTGCGTCTGGGTAAAAGAAAAAAAAACACAAATTCAAATCATTTAGAAAAAAAAAAAAATAATAAACAGGATGGGTGTTTTTTATTTTCTTTTTTGCTTAACCTTCAAAAGTAAATGCTTCATCATTCGGTGCTGGATCCTTGTACTGCTTAGACAAATCTGTAACCACTTTTTTTTATCACCTTAGACGGGGTAGCCAAATGCGTTGATGTCCACAAACCGATTCCCAACCGACGCCTAACTCCTTCTCGTAGTTAGCCTTCAACGTGACAACGCTGGTATTATTGGGATGTTGCGAGCACAAGGAAGACAACATTGACTCCACTCGCAGCTTTGCCACCTTCAATTCTGACATCGCAGCATGTGCCGCGCGCAACTCTACCTGGTAAAACAAACATACTGTTTTTTAAAAAAAATACCAACAAACATGAAATACAAAAGAAAACCTAAAAAAACACCCTATCTACCTCAAGTCTCATCACCAGCGTTGCCAGCCGACCCTGTCCTAAAGTCAGTTTGCCATTTACCTTCAACTGTAGCGACGGTCACGTCCCTTACCCTACCCATTCCGAACCCACCATGGCTTATCTCATAATCCTGGTGCCTGGTTAGCAACTCTTGCGACCAGTGATGCATTGCGCGCACACCAATTGGAGTGTTCATTCCATCAACAAGCTCTAAACTATCGACATATAGTAGCTGCCCCCCCCCCCAAAAGGTAAAATAAGTCAATAAAAACAACTAATAAAATAAAAAAACCACGCACTTCTTTTTGAGGCTGAATGGTAAGCTTACCGTCAAGAAAGTTAATGGACCAGCGAAGGCAGATGTTGGGTCGCTTCGTCTCCACTTTTGCTTACACGTCCGCAGGGAAGTTATCATGAAATCGCACCAATCGATACTCTCAAAACTTGTTTCACTCGTGAAACACTTTGGGATTTCCTCTCTGCAAAGGCCATTCCATGAGAACTGATCATCGTGGTTACAAACAGCATAATGAAGTCCACTTTGAACAAAAACATGTCGTCATAGTCATCTTCATGTATCTTCTCCTTAATCAATGACGTTGAAAACATAAATGTTTGGTGGATAGCGATTGCGCCAGGCACGCAACTTTGGATGCCATTCGGTTGGTTCGGTTAAACTTGAGAACTTAATGCCGCCACATGGTATACCAAATAACTTGTGCACAACAGTTGCGTCAATATTCACTTCATGCTGGCGACACTTCAGCCTCATTCTATCCGGCTGGAAGGCATCTACTACATAGTGAGCTAACTTAACAGGGATCCCATCCACAGCAAAACCCAACAACTCTGCAAAGCCCATCTGACAAACGGCGTCGCGCTGCCTGGCCGTAAGCTTTGAAATACCCAAGAAAAGTTGCCTCGGAGATGAACGTGATTTTAAGCTGCCCCACCTGTGATGATGGTGAGCACTTACGACTGTCTGTTGGAGTGGCGTGTCAGACACATAATCATCATCCGATTCAACGCCTGAATCAACCCGTGAGCGCTTCTTTTTGTTTCGTATGTCCACTAACAACGGAGTCTCTCCCGGCCCGGTAGACGACCCTATAAATATGGCCTCAACTGGGGATACGTTAGTCCGTTGCTTGCGAGTACGCACAGGCGTCTCTTCAGTTGTACATCAACAAATCAGGGGAATCAAATCATTCGGAATATAAAAAACATTTTGTGCAATGTAGAACAACCCTTTTATACCTTTGTTACTAGAACTTAGGCAAACAACGTCTACAAGGGTCGATAGATCACCATGCTCTCGTTTAGAACTTCTAGTAGCAGCCGCCATTTTTTCTTCTCCTGATAGCAGGCAAAAACCCCAAAAAACAGGATAAAAAAAACAGAATAATCCACGTACAACTCAAAAAAATTTACCCCAATGTAAAAATATCCATTCCTAACCATGCTTCTAATTTATAAACAGGCAAATTTTACACCAATGCAAATAAACACAACAAAAGACCTTCGCCTTCAAACAGACGCTAATTAGGGTAAATTGGAACACTAGGGCCACAAGTAATAATTTAGCTTATGGAATTGTTGATCTTGTAGCGGTTGAATGACAATAGCCTAGATTCACGTCAATTCTGAAATTCGCCCTGCCGAGTTTAATATTAATATTCTCTGACTTTTATTTATTATTCTATTGAATAAAAGTCATTCATAATCATCCGGTTAGGATCGATCTAAACCAGCCCATTATGTATATAATTCAACATGCCAACGATTAAACAACTTATTAGAAATACAAGACAGCCAATTAGAAATGTCACAAAATCCCCCGCGCTTCGGGATGCCCTCAGCGTCGAGGAACATGTACTAGGGTGTATGTGCGACTCGTTCAGATCATGAACTAGAACAAAGGAAAGAGAACAATGTTCGAATATCAATGATCAAATAGGATAGAACGGAAAAACGAACTACATTTCCTATCTAAAAATCGATGATATCCCTTTTATTGTGTATGAAATTTATGGTTTCTGTTGGTGTAAATACACTCACCTCAATTCCATCTATTAATGCAAAAAACATATATGCTATGAATGTTATACTAATTTAGGGTTTCTTTTTTCTTATATCAGGTTAAAAAAATCTATTAAAACGAAACTAATACCTCAGATTATAAACAACGATGGAGGTGGGTGATCGGACGGCAAAACAAATGATGGAGGTGGTTTTATTTTCGATGATCGACGGTTTTTGGGAGGATTATAATTAGAATGCAGAGAGATTGGGAGAGAAAGGGTGGGGTTTTGAACTTTTGAAATTTTTTTGAGAGAGAGAGTGTTTGATATGATAACTGTCAGGTGGAGGGAAATCGAGGTCTATGAGAGAGGCGGTGTAATTTTTGCTGATACCCAAAATACCCTTACCAGGGTTTTTTTATTATTTTTATAACTAACAATAATATGTATTACACAAAAGACAAAAAAAAAACTCAACATCAAATATCAACCATTGGATTGCCATGATCAAGGGTCTAAAAGAGTTCCTATGGTTCTCACAACTCAAGTGAGTTCTCAAACTATCCATTCCCTATATATATATATTCCAAATGGCTAAATCCTACATGGCACCCATATAACTATTCTCCTCCTTGACAGTGCCATGTAGGATGCCATGTGACATTAAGATATTTTAGTAAAAAAAAAATTAAAAACAAAATTAGATTTATTTCTCTCATTTTCCTCCTATAATTTTTAAACGTTAATATCTTTTATATACGAGATTTTTTAAAGAAAACAAATTACACCAAATTAACGAACGTTTTATTATCTTTCAAACGAGTACCATAGTGCTATATAAAAAAACATAGAAAAAAATGTCCAAATTAACGAGCGTTTTATTATTTTTTTCAATGAGTACCATAGTGCTATATAAAAAATGGAGAAAAAAAATTACTATTTTTTGTGGGGTTTTGTTCATACAGGAAAAAAACACAAAATGTTTAAGTTATTCATTAATCATGTATAGGCAAGTCATTAATTATGTTCAAACCGGTAAATATCAATTCTATTTACAAGAGGTGTTAGCATTGGAGTTGTACATTGTTTTAGGTTAGGTTTTAATATTAGAGTTATACATTGTTAATTGTTTTAGGTTAGGTGCTACCCGAAGTTTTCCTGCATGTAACTGTAAAGTGCATCAGTCTATTTCATATGTAAAATTGATATACCAAATTCGATTTCTCAACCAGGGACGCTCCCGGGTATAAATCTAGTATGATCTAATTCCCAAAAACTTCTTTATAAACAAGATTGTTTTATTATTTATATCTTACGCTAGGTTTTTTTATTATTTATATCTTACACTAGGTTGGATCATATGTATTACACGGGTTGAACACCTTTAATGTTATATATTTAGTAATAAAAAACGTTGTATAAACTCGTGTATTGCACGGCTGAAATACAATATAATGTAATATCTTAACACATACAATTCTCAAGATATAATTTATGTTTTTAGCCGTCTACCAATTTATAACATGTTTAAACCATTATGTTCATCATGACCCGTCTAAAATCCGTTCATGATCCGTTTTTTACTTTATTACAAGCAACTCACAACCTATCAGATTGTTCGACTTGTTTAGAAAAACGTGTTAAATGAGTAATATTTGAGTTACATCTATACTATATATAAATACATTTCTTATGGGTAAAATTCTAATTTATCAAAAGAACAAGTTTTAAACCTAAGTTTACAAGCACATACTGCATCCTCCTTCCAATAGGCTTAAGACGCGTCTTTAGAAATTCTTTAAGACGCCGGTTTTTTGTTACAGGGCATTGAGCGAAAGCTTTACGCCGTGTTCCCGAGTTCACTTAAGGAGAGAAAAAAAAGAAAGAAAAATTTAGTTGTGTTCCAGAGTTTTTTTTAGGAAGGAAATGGAAGAAAAGCAAAGAATGTGTGTTTCAATTTTTTTTTTTTTTTTTTTGGAATGAAAGAAAAGGAAAAAGAAGGGAAAAACTTAGACCAAATTCAATCCTTCCAAATTGGAAAGAAATGGAAGAAAAATAAAGGGAAAAAATAGAGGAAAAGAAAAGAATGTGAAGGATTTTCCTCCCTTTCTTTTCTTTTCTTTTTCTCCCTTAAGTGAACTCGGGAACATAGCTTTAATTCCTGATTGAATGGGCAATTGAAGGTGATTAATTTAAGAAATCAAGCACCGTCGGTTATGGTTTTAATCGTCATTTCAGATTACCGTGCCCCCATCCGTTTCAATAGATTGAAACCCAACAGTCACGAGTATAAGTTTTAGCACTTTAATGTTTTTTTAATAGTTCGTTTTATTGAAAATCAATAGACTCAACTCTCAAGAACAGCCTCTACTTATAACAATGGTGCTACAAATTGATGAATCTTATAGCAATGGTGAAATTGATTGTATGAAGCAGGTATTGCATTTTTCTAATTTCAATCTACTTTTTCCTCCTTCTAATTTATTATTTATTTTGTTTGATTTTTGATGATGGTAGTTAATTTTAATTGCTCTGGAAATCCTTTGGATCTTCATGTTTAAATGCCATATGTTAGGGTGTTTTACAAGGTTTTGTGCATCGTGTTGCTGTATAAATATAATTTCTATGTTGTAGTGTTTAAAAGCTGAAGGTTTGAAAAATGCACACCAATTGCTTGATGGAATGCTTAAACCAACTTAGGCTGTCATTCTAGATTGTTTGATTTTCAAGATGTAATAGGTCATTATTGTAGTTTGCGACTATGAATTCAATGATTTCTATGTTACTTACACCTTAGGAATTCTTCGACATAATCAAAGTTGGTATACTAAACTTCCTTTCTTTTCATGATTAAATGGCATGCTAGACATTTTCTATATAATACACATATATAATTGATTCTTGCTACTAGAGTAGTATGCTTCTCATGTGCTATCTCGGTCTTGTGCTAACATTTATGAAAACGTCTTGTTGATAAAGTGCTTCAAACAGTATGCTAGGTTGGAAAGGATGGATTTAAAGCAGATAGCACTTGACTTTAGTGCTAGTAAGTTATCTTCTCTTCATTTACATGTCATGGTATCAAACCCATTTATTGTTTGCATGTTATTAAAATTTACTCCATCCGTCCCAATTTAAATGTCCTTATTTCCTTTTTTCTTTGTCCCAAATCAAATGTCTCTTTCCAAAAATAGAAATGTAATTTCCAGTTTTGCCCATAAAAGACAAAACACAATCACCACTTTTGAGGATATTATTGTCATTTTACCACATACAAACAAAAGATTTCTTAAAAAGTGTGTTTTTAGACATGGGACATTTAAATTGGGACGGAGGGAGTAATATTTTGTTACTCTTTTATTTAGTTCTTTAAGTTGTTGCAGAGTTTTGTATATATCTATTTAGCAATTGGCATGTTTCTTTTCTAGATAAGTTTTTTTTATATTATATTTGGGTCGAAATTGACTACTCTTAGTTAGAACCATTTTGCACACCTAGAAACTCTAGGCCAAATGCCCTTTATTACCTTTGGGTTAACATGTACAATCGAAACTGACCAATACTAGAATTAACTTTTTGACATGTACTCGACATGTCCATTTTGCCACCATTAGTCATTTATGACCATAGACTATATAGCTTTCACTAGGATGAGCTCAAATGATCAAAAGATGTTAGGGGCTTAGTCTACGAGTTATTTCTTTGATTTGTACCTTTAAAATGTTGAACATCTTTTGGATGGTTGTATGTACCAGGAACACGTGAAGGGAAAAAGGCAGCCCGACAATTCACATCTCATCTTTCCAGTGGTTCTGATAAAGCTATCAGAGATAAGCCTTATGAAATTGAGGCGAGACTTCATATAACATGCTCATATTTGTCTTTTTCATCTAAATGATGCATACAATAGCTTTCACCTTTTAAATTCCAGTTATTGACATAATAGAATTGACTGAAATGGATGCATTTGACAAGGAATACCAACATTTGGAAGCAAACTGATAAGATGCCTGCTGAAAAGCGTTTCACATGATTTTGGGCCTAAAGATGACGTTAGCCCTTTATATACTAGACCTCATAGCTTTAGTGATTTAGAGGTATAATTTAGTTAGTAAGTGTTATTAGATTTAATAATAAAAAAAGAACTCGAATAAAGTTTTAGTGTTTTTGGGTTATAAACCATTTTGGGTGTATACTGATAAGTTAGCATTTGAGGTTTAATGCGGTCAAACTTTAATGTATACTACAATATAAAGGAGAAGACATGGACAAATATGTCCAAATTGACCAAAGTTAAGATGGTATACCAAGGATTTCTTTACAATTTCCTAAATTTTACCACTTTTCTTCCATAAATGCCCCTATAAGATAATCAACTTTTATATGAAAATATAACTCACCCAACTAAATAAACACACTGGATAACAATATTCTTGAAAAAAATTTCATATAATGGCGATGAAAGATAATAATTTATGTCACCACAATGAATAATCTTATCTCAGCTAAACTTGTATGAGTTTTAAAACTTTAAAATATAGTGACTGGAGTCTCCCTAGAGTTAAAGTCAAGCTAACCAGAGCACTTTTTTATATCATTCAATGCAATCATTTTTGTTTTCAATCTTAATCATGATAACTACGTGAAATTAGGCTTTATAGATTTTATTAGTTGATTACTTTTTAAGCGTTTTATGATAGATTGATGATATGATATATATGTCGTTCATTAGGTAATGGTTAAAGGATTGCCTGTTTGTTTAAAAAATTTAAGGTTGGTGTAGGCTTTTATTGATCTGCTTTGGTAGGAGAAATTCCATGGCTTGAAAATTATTATTTCAAATATATCCAAGTCCAGTCTTTGTTCTTGATGATTCAGTCTATGTGAACAACTCATCTTCACCAGTGAAACGTACTCCAATTACCAAAAAAAAATGCCTAATTGATCATTGTCTTGGATTACAAACTTGTAGATGATATTTAGTTTGGAAATAGTAAAAAAAAAAAAAAAAGCTCAAAAGTGTATTTTTAATGAACAAAAGTACAAAAACCATATATACACCAATTATTAACAAAAATGTTTCTAATCTACTTGACCGGCCAATTTCAACCTGTATGTTAACATCTTTAGGCCTGTTAACATCTCTTAAAGATGTTATAAGGATGCCAATCCCCCCCCCCCCCCCCCCCCGCCCTCTATATATAGTATTTCTTTTTTTTGCTTTAGTTTTATTCCAAATTAGGGAAACAATAAGCGTTGGAGGTAGAGAATTCAATGAGAGGCAAGAACCAAGGTAAAATTCTAGGACCTTTATCAGTTAATTTTTTCCATCTATTTTCAGTTTGAAGTTCATATATTTTCAGTTTGAAGTTCATATTTTGTGTTAAAAATGAAGAAAATGAAGCAAACCTGAAGCAACTCAGAAAGTGTTTGTTATTTAAGGCAAACCAATGCCAAGCTTGTACCATGAGGGTCCACAGCTAAAGGTTGCATAAAGAAGGTAATTAATAAGTCATTTAGCTTTTAATGGTTTGTTAACACATATATTGTTGTCACCATAAAGTGTTGATTATATTCATACAAGATTGATGTGTTCTAATCACTTTTGCAAATACATATCCAAACGGTCCTTAAATGTTCAAATTTTTAGGGGGAATTGTGGAAACCTCCTAACTGGAGCCTTAGCTAGAGGAGTGGCGGCTGGGGATACGTAGCTAGAGGTTGACCCTATAATTGAAGGATTATCTACTAGCATGTAACTTTCAAGCTGTAAGTAATTACCATTCATTTGAAAAGTACTGGGATATGTAGTTAGAGGTTGAGCCTATAACTCTTTTATTGTAATTGACACATTAATTAATAGTGCTTAGTGGGCACCTTATGCGCAATGGGTTCACTTGTTGCCAAGATGCAAGGGGCAAAGGTGTTGTTTACTTGGCCATTTGCTCATATATGTATATTTATTTCTATTCAAATTGAGGTTATCCTTTTCTTTTATTTATAATGTTTGTCTTCCTGTTCAAGATTGCCATGGTCTCAACATTGAAGCACAAAAATCCTGTTGAGCTGTGTGGAAGGAAATACACGTGTCTTGGCTTATGAATTTGCAACCACTGTATCTCTATATGACATATTGCATTACATGAACACTTGTTTGCACTTTTGTTTTCGTGTTTAAATTTACGGATATATAAGTTAAAATATAATTGTGTTAGATTTAAAATCTATATAGTACGCATATATACATGTAGGTAGGAAGGGTCGGCAAGGAGTCTAACCGGGGCCCGTGCTTGATTGGGTCCAACGGGTAAAGATTTTTGTTGATGCAGCAAAGGGACTGGATTATTTGCATGACAAGGTCCATCCTTAAATAATTCAGAGATATTAAGTCTAGCAATGTGTTGATATTTGATGATTTAAGAGCCAAGATTGCCTATTTTCAACCATTCAAAACAAACACCCCGATTGGCTGCACACTTGCATTCGACTCGTGTTTTGGGAATTTTTGGCTATCGTGTGCCAGAATAACACTTATATTATAAACTCTTTTCATATATACATGTCTATCCAGCGGTAAAGTGGACTGGATGGTTCGGCTCACTGGTTACATTGGGCAATTTTTTAGCTGCTTGGTCAGGTTGGGCAAATCTATTACAAATCACAACTTTTAATTTCTAAATAGACAAAGACCTTCATATGATAGTGTATACAATATCATATTATTACTACATGCTTTTGTTATGTAAATGAACTTTATCATTTGGCAAGGTGTCTTCAATACACGGTTATGTAGATATGCAATGACCAGACAACTTACACAAGAGTGACGTTTATGTTCATATTGGTCTATTACAGTAATATACCTTTGGTTTATTAACATTTGTTTAATAATGAGTACATGGTTTTTGTGGTGAATTGCAATCAGTTGTAAGCAGCGGTGCACATTTCTTTTCTTTTCTTTCTACGAATACTTGTTGAAACATAGTGTGCACATTTCTATTCCTTTTGTGTAACTTGCGGCAAAAAACCTAAGTATCATAATGTTGTATTGCAACCCATTAGTATCATAATGTTGTATTGCAACGTACGGATAAACCCACTAGTTATGCAAAAGAGTTAGTCAACACAGAGCTAGCTTATTACAAGGAGGAGGTTCTTGAAGTATCACAAAAGTAAGTTGCATTATCTTAAGAAGAACAAAGATCCATTGATGAGTTTCTAATTCTTTCTAAAGAATGTATAGAAATATCGTCCCTTGATTTCAACACCAAATGAAGACCATTGTTCAAGATTTTAACAAGAAAAAGGCAGGACTCCCAAACTGACCCATTAAAATTTAACATGGGATGCTTTTCATATTAACACATTGCACCATGTTGATGCATTTTGAGAAACAAAATCAGCACATCGATGAGATCTCCCTTCTTATAACCTCAATAATGTTTGGAAATAATTGCCTCTTATGAAATGAGCTGGCTTCTTAGGTTCGTATCTAATTCCAAGATTATTTCAAACAAGGTTGATGATGAACACCTATCTTACATAATTTTTCGACGTGGCATAACCAACCACCGCGAAACCCTAATTATTTTAAGTGATTCATAATCTAACATAAAATTATCGGAAATAGTCGATCCCGCCACAACACGCGGGCTTCCCACTAGTAGTTAAAAGTTTATTTGAATTATGCTTATGACTTTACTCGAATAAATATGTGTCCCCTTCACTTCATCAAGTTAGACTGTCAATATGAAGCCCTCAAACAAACAACCCAACACTATTATCACCTCTATTTTATTTTTATCTAAACAGATTATGATATTCATGATTTTCTCTATTTCATTTATTGCAATTAAAATACCTAGAAAAGTACACAAGAATTATATGGAAATCATTAAGTGTAACTAACAATGCATTTAGTAATTCTGAGATCGATAGTCGTAATTTTTTAGGCCAAAGGGTATGTGGATAGTGAGAGGAATGTGAGAGTGACGTGAGGGGAACACCGCCCTCTCATCCCTTGAGCGTGATGACTGAGGGATAAAGGGGGGAGTAATGTGGTGATGATGTAGAAGATAGTGATGATCACTAAAAACGTGATCATACCCTATGGCCTAAAGACCAACTTACATACTCTTAAAGACTTATGACGTCTCGTAGAGTTTAAATCTATCAACAATTTGAAAATATAAAAATCAATACTTTTAATAACTTGGATTTTTTTTCAAAAATATTATAAAGTGCAATTTATTCATATTACATACACCTGTCTTTTAGTTTATTAAAATGATTTGAAAAGTTTTATCGGGGCTCATCAATTTGTAAGTATTCAAACATAACCAATGAGGTGGCATTTATTTTCTATTTTGACTCGTTAAGATGTGATCTATGTTGAACATGTGTCCACATCAATGGTTCGATAACATCATCCTTAATTCTATTGACTTATTAAGTCACCATTATTTTTTTTAAATAGCAATCGATGGTTGGTATATCCTTTTCTGAAGTATACCAGGTACATATTGAATAGTATCGATTCATCTATGATAATCTAGAAATGGTGGTATTAAATATCTACTTTATCTATTACTAGAATTGTGCCGCGCGCGTTGCGGCGCACAATAAAACCTATATAATATTATTACCTTGACAGTTGTATCAGGTCAGCTGCAAATTCTTAATAGAAAAGATGAACCAATATCTTGCGAAAAGAAACACGACATAATCTAGCCTAAAATATTTGGAGATAAAAGTTGTTTACTGATGGCTTAAAACCGGTGGCTAAACCGGTCGACTATAACACTCGGAACATAAGCTTTGTAAATACGAAGGCCACGATGGTGTCGGTATCTATCTTCGTGGTGGCGACCATCAAAGTATATGTAGTGCTATGCCCACGAAAAGAATACAAATCTACATATAAAACTGATTACAAAAGGAATACATATCTACATACGAATGGTGATACCGTATGGTATCGGATCTGTCATCATATCGGTGATAGGTCTAGATATACCGTGGTTGATCTTTGTTTCTCAGCCACCATAGCCGCTGATCGGAAATTTGGCCCGTCACCTTCCTAGTCGCCGTTGACGTCTACTTAAAGACCTTAGCGTCGCCGCCTCCGAACTCACGAATGACACCCCACCCAGCTTCTTATAACCATCGTCATGTATGTCATTGGGCGCAAACCCAGAGCTGCGGTTGTTTGTGACCACTGATAACCACGCATCGCTGCTCCACTCCCTTGCTCGTCCTAACCTCACCACGGGACTCCCTTTCATTTGTTTAACGTGTTAAAGTTGTTCACTTGCTGGTACGCGCCGCCGCCGCCGTATGGCCTTCAGGAACCACCCCGGGCTCCCCTTCTCTCTGTATATATAAGAAAGATGTGGAAGTATGTGTAAATGAGAGGTTGGCTTAGTGCTTTGAGAACCCATCATTCATAACACATATGTGTACAACCATTAATGCATAGAGTACAACCAATAATGCATAACAAACTTGTAAATTAATATATATAGAATTATACACTCTATTATAATATCAAACATAACAGTGATGCACAATTGTTTATTGAGGTGACATTGTTCCCCTTATTTACTTATTTAGTTTTTAAATTTATTTGAAAATGGTTGTGAATTGAGAAGAGAAAAAAATAATGATAAATGTATAAAAAGTATTATTTAATTAAAAATGAGAGAGAGAAAATATAATAATTTTTAGTATAATTTGATAAAAAGAGAGAGAAAAATTGATGGGAATGCTCTAACTAAGTTTCAACATTTATGTTCAACTAAAAAAGAGGTTTGAAATCTTGACAACCTCATTGGCTCACTCCAAATCATCTTAGTTTGAGCAAGTCATCGTCTTCATCATTATCATCATCATCGTCATCATCATCGTACTCAGTAAATCCCCCTAATAGCAAAACTAAGGTAGTGTATGAGGATGGTAAGATGTCAGTCTTACCTCTACCCGTAGAAATAGAGATGCTGCTTCCAGTGAGACATCCAGCTCGATTTAGTTTTGCATCAAGCCTTGAACATAAGACACATAACACTCTGTAAGAAGTGGGTCAACGATTTTATTAAAATGATATTAATAAAATAATAAAGATACATTCTTTATACATTTTTAGGAAACCGTAGTACACACACCATGTACGAAAAATTAAAAAGACATACACAAAAGATTCAAAACCGTTGTCTTTGATAAGAACTTAAGCCGTTTTTTCTTGTACAATTTTCTCTTCGTATTTAACGAGGACTTGAACAAAGTCTTCTTGTACAATCCTTGGCAAGATCTTCAAGATATAGAGTCTTCAACATGATCCTTTTTGTTCACTTTTTAACTGCAAGAATGAACAAACAAGATGTTGGCGGTTGAGGCTGAGGAACGTGTTCAACACGCTTCCCTTAAAACAGATTTCGCGCCTCTACTAAAGATAACGTGTCTGTCTCCCATGGTACAACAGCTGAGCAGTCTGTACTGCCGGAGAAGGCCACGCGCCCAAGGTTACACCGGATATGTTTTGGTGTTAGAACTTATGTAACAAAAGAGGATGATAAAGTAGTGAAATTAAGTAGAAAATTTTTCTCTATAAGTTCCCAACATATGGGTCAAGTCTTTCTTTTTCTCCAACAACTCTTCATGTATGTATGTTTCTCTCATTGTATTTCTCTAGTATGTTTCTTATATCAAATGAGGCACTAAGCCTACACTTTATAAGAGCAATGAGTAGTTGAAGAGTGTAACTTAATATGATTCATAAAACTCTAATTAAGTGACATGAAGAACTCTACTCAAGAGTCTTTTTAATTATTTCACTAAATTTCAATTAAATTTCCATTCATCACCATATTAAATTTCAATATTTCCAACAATCCCCCACATGAATGGAGATTGATCAAAACACGCAAAATTCCAATGCAACCTCGATAGTTGAGTATTGCGGGATAGGTAGGTATTAGCTTTGAACCTTCCTTTGTGAAACATACTTAGTCTCCTAGCAGTTTGTAGACGCGATGTCCTTAAACAAACCCCCATTTATGTAGACGACATCACACTTCACACAATACTCTCCTTAGCCGGGCCATCCCCTCACTTCTCGTGTCCAATAATGGTCCTGGAACACTATCCTAGTTCTGCGAGAGCTCTAGGAATTGTGCCCCCAATTCCATTTGAAGCGACCCCACTTCTCTCTAACATAGGTGATTTTTCTCAAATCATTAAATGCATTATGGTTACCATGATTTACCCACATCATTTACCATATATTATGCTTATCCTCACAATTTGTCACTGAATGTCATAGGAATGGACAATGACGTATTTAAACACCCTTTTATAGTTTAGGGGAATATATGTATAACCATATATACTAGCTTACACATATTAGCCATACCCCCACAGTGACCACCCTTAGGCAAGTGAATTAGTTGTCCTATTGAACTTAGATCTTGGGATCTCCAATTAACTAAGGTAGGTTTCCTTCACATGCTTTTTTCAATGGGCTTTAGTCTCATTCCACAACTTGATCTCTCATCAACGCTCAGGTTGTTGAATCCATAAGATTATCTTTGACTTCGTCAAGTCACTACTGATAATTTTGTAATTGAGATCAGTTGTACTAACATGATATTGACTCGCAGTCATTCATGCCTTATTGTCAACTCGTAAGACTATAACTCATGATCTAAACTTTGATCTAGTTATAACGTCTTCTTTTTAGACTAAAACAAATCTTATTTCAATATGAACACATATTTATTATGCATATGGCGGTATGCTCAATCATCAGGCATTAATATCAAACCGATTGTCATCTGAGTCTAACCAATTAAATTGACTCCTTATCAAGTTGGCATATGAGTCTAATAAACCAGATTAACTCATTATGACCATTGTGTATTCTAGTTGACATCTGAGTCTAAACAACCAAATGGCTCGTTACAAGCATAACCTTTATTGCCAACTTTTAACTTCATATTATCAAATGCAAGTTACCCCCACATTTAAGTGTTATTAGATTGAAACATCCAACACAAGATAAGAGGTATAGAAATTTCATCTTTTTATGGATTGAGAGACTCCTCAAACACCATTTATACAAACGTATGGTTGTTCCTTAAATGGATCTCTCCCCCACATTACTTGCACTTTGATCAAGTTTAGTTAATACTACTCACGATGACTACTAGACATCTTGATTAGATCACAAATATCTACATCTTTGTACTATTGAAGTCATTCGAGTATACTGTTCACCTCATATTCCACTTGTGCACAAGAGGTTTTAACGCTAAACAAGGCAACATATGCCTTAGCATGAGATGCCAACACTTTTGTGTGTATGAGTTCTCCTCACTACACTTAAAAAAAACTGGATAGAATCATTATCAATTATCTAGTTAATGGTTTTTTTTTCTAGTTATTCCGTTAGACTGAAGGAAGTTATATATTTTTAGTCTTTGTTAGACACCAAATTCATTCTCATGCCATGTAATAATTTGAATGTTTAAAGTTAATTTAATCTCCACAGAGCATCTAAATTAACATGTACTAGTCTAGCATGCTTTAAACTACAATACTCTAGCATGTGAACAGAAGATGCATCATTCTGATTCTTCACATCCTAAAGAGATATACGCATTATCTCTTACCAACATTCATTCTTATTTTATACATGACCATGAGATTTTTTTTCTTCGTATAGTCTCATATGTATGTTACATAAACATGCATTTTCCGTTATTCAGTCTAAGAATATAACATTTTTGCCTTTGATCTCGAAGGCTTCACCATTAACTTACTAGTACTTGGCTATAAGTCTTATCTCGAGTAACTTTGGTGAACACATTCATCACCCGCAAAAGGTATGAATAGTATAAGTATACAATCACTTTTATGTTGATATGAAATCACTTAGATTCACACTCAACAAAACGACTTCAAAATTGCGTCTTTAAGTGACATGCCTTGTCGTTTTCTTTTAAAGCTATGTGTATTAAAGACACTCTCCCAATTTCAAAGTTAAAACCACATACTTCCAGCAACTTATAGGTGGTAGACATATCAACATGTCCTCCATCTATAATGGTACTTTTGAAACAAATCTTGCCCGATTCATTAGAGATTTGTGTTAAAATTCACACTTGTGAATTTCCAGGATAACTTCTAATGAAGTAGGGTCGACATGTAACAAGCTTGTGTATTTCATCTCAATACACTCACCACTTTCTTTCCTGATTCTCTCATGATGTGGTTAGACATTTGATGCCTCGTCTCCAACTTTTAGTCAATGCAACAACTCTTAAGTTGTTTATGTCCAATTCTTTCCATATACTATCCGTTTATAACAATGTTCTTTAACATTGTATATTTGACGTTATAGTTATTTATTAAAAAAAAATAACATTTTCATACGCCACAAACCTTACGGATTTATTTCTTTGTAAATAAAAATTGCATGTGTTATCGAAGATGTTGAACACAAAACAATAAATAATGTACATTCGAAACTAAATCTAAAGTGTAAACACTTTTAAAAGTTTAAACGGATAAGTAGACATATCTACACATCAAATCTCATAGTGTTATCATCTTCAACACTTTTATCATCCGATCAAAGTCATCTCAACAATATCGTCTTCCAACATGTATTGAGAACTCTATACACTTATAAGTACAAGTTCCTCATTTGATCGTGAAATTCTAAAGTTGGACAGTCACAAATCTGTTCAAAACAACACCAAGTCGTTAAAAGGACTACAATTAAGTAGTAAAGCTTGAACAATTGATCTTGTTCACAACAACACCAAGTTGTTTTCCACCATATAGTGTCAACGAGAACACTACTTTGGTTCAACATATGCTACATCTAGCAAAAGCAACGAATCGTTTGAATTATCAAAACTATGCAAAACTTGTTTTATAATCATTCTAAAACGTTTCCTTAGTTTTGCAATATATTATATTTATAATATCATTATGGGTTTATGAAACCGTATACCAAAACCCAAAATATCAAACTATACAATATGGTTTCAGTTTAATACATCTACCATAACGGTTTCTAACACACATGTTAGAAAATAAAATCATGTTATAATCCGCATGTTATAAAATTGGACGTTTACATAAAACGTTTTCCAATGATATAATCCATAAAAGAATCCATTTTTAATGAAAATACTAGAAAAATAAAATGTTTACATAAAACATTTTCCTAATCATTGTGATTTACAAAGTAAACCCATTCTAACAAACATGTTAGAGCTTAAATGATTCTAATGCCCACGTTAGAGGACATTTTTTATACATGAAATATTTTCAAATATTCCATTTCATAAAATAGATCGTATTTAAGCTCATATCAGCAATAAAAGTTTTCTAACACACATGTTAGAAAACTAACACGAGTTCTAATGCGCACATTTAGAAGTATTAAAACTTCTATACGAAATATTTTAAACACACATGGTTCATAATATTAAATCACTTCTAACACACAAGTTAGAAGAAGAAAAAAAAAGCTACTACCATCCTTTTTTTATATCGGTGGTTTTTATGAAACCATTTCTAACACACATGTTAGAAGACAAATTATTACAAAAATCATTTTTAAACCTTTTTTTAACCCACTCGATAGCAATAAACGGTTACAAAAATCGTTATAAAAACGTATGGTTTACACAATAAACCCGGTAAAACACACATGCTATAAAAAATCACGATTAAGATCGTTTAAAACCAAATGGTTGAATCAAAACCAATTGTTTTGTATCACGGTGTAGGATTTAAAATCATACCACAATCTCTATAAATCCAAACCCAACAAGTTATACTACATACATATTTCCCAAAAAAAAAATATATTTACAAGATTATACAAAAATCTTTAAAATATTTTTATTTGAAACCATTTTGTGAACCCCAAATCCTTATGAAAAGGTTTAATGATTGTAGCAACAATCTCACGAAATCTGTTTTAAGATTGTAAGAAGTGGGTCACGATTTTATTAAAATGATATTAATAAAATAATAAAGATACACTCTTTATACATTTTTAGGAAACAGTAGTACACACACCATGTACGAAAATTAAGAAGACATATACAAAAGATTCAAACAAACCGTTGTCTTTGATAAGAACTTAAACCGTTTCTTCTTGTACAATTTTCTCTTCGTCTTTAACGAGGGACTTGAACAAAGTCTTCTTGTACAATCCTTGGCAAGATCTTCAAGACATGGAGTCTTCAACATGATCCTTTTTGTGCACTTTTTAACTGCAAGAATGAACAAACAAGATGTTGACGGTTGAGGCCGAGGCACGTGTTCAACACACTTCCCTTAAAACAGATTTCGCACCTCTACTAAAGATAACGCGTCTGTCTCCCAGGGTACAACAGCTGAAGCAGTCTGTACTGCGGGAGAAGGCCACGCGCCCAAGGTTACACCGGATATGTTTTGGTGTTAGAACTTATGTAACAAAAGAGGATGATAAAGTAGTGAAATTAAGTAGAAAAACTTATCTCTATAAGTTCCCAACATATGGGTCAAGTCTTTCTTTTTCTCTAACAACCCTTCATGTATGCATGTTTCTCTCATTGTATTTCTCTAGTATGTTTCTTATATCAAATGAGGCACAAAGCCTACAACTTTTAAGAGCAATGAGTAGTTGAAGAGTGTAACTTAATACGAGTCATAAAACTCTAATTAAGTGACATAAAGAACTCTACTCAAGAGTCTTTTTAATTATTTCTCTAAATTTCAATTAAATTTCCATTCATCGCCATATTAAATTTCAATATTTCCAACACACTCAGCACTCAGGACAAAGGCCGATTGGTGCATGTACCCCTTGTCTTTGAATATCAATGCACCACGTGATGCATGATTAACCCGTCCACAGATTTTAACATAATTTTCACGAAACTAGTAAAATAAAGTTAAATTAGTGCAATTTCACTCCCCCTTCCCCCAAGTGTCCACACATATATACATTATATGTGCATACCGTAAGCGGGGCATTGACGTGAAATATCAATTTGCTTAATGAGTTGCCCGTTTCAAATGATTGTTTGATACTTTGATCATATGATCAAACTGTTCTATGCGTGTCCTAGGATGTTATGAAATATCAATTAGCTTTCTCCTTGCAAGTACTAGGGATTAAACTTAAATCTCTTCTCAAATTTCCATCTCCGAGCCCAACATGAGATACACTCTAAAGGCCTTATGTTCAAAGTTATTAAATTACGAAATCAAACCATTTCAACGTAATCATGGTGTGAATTCGACAACAATAACTCCCACAACTTGCTTTCCGGAAATGGACTCCTATTTTCTCTTTTTCACTATACATTTCAAGAAAATAGCAACTCATATATTATTAGGATCATCAATAATGTGATTACACACTCTCCTACCGCAAGTTCGAGCCCCGTCGAAGGCGGATATAGTGTAATTTAAGCCGTTCAAAAGAAAAAAAAAAAAAAAAGGAAAACACCCTCTTACTCAAATTCACCTCTTTGAGTCATGTCTTTGTTATTTCAAATGTTCTCTCAACACAGGTAAAGCTCTGTGGGGCGTGGGCCTCTCCTGGCTATCCTGATATTTATTTATCATTTTATTGCGATGTCATCTTGTCTATGTCGTCTTTTGAGTTTGCATCATTTTTCCCACGCAATTCCTTCCTATGAGTTCCTTAATTCATTCTTTGATCCCACTATGGTTGTGACACCATTCAATCACTCCCATGGGCCTAATATCTAAACAAGTTTCTTAACCTTTCGTGTCGTGTTAACTTGTTTCTAAACAAGTCGTGTTCGTGTTTAAAAAAAAAGACATAATAAGCTATATGCTTATATCATATCGTGTTCACGTCTAGCATCTTAGGTCATCGTATCTATCATGTCGTATTTGAACTGTTTTGTCTGCCCTACATCTACCATATTTGTGGCTTAAGAGACCTCTACTCCAGGGACGAAGGTTAATTGGTGGCCCTGGCCCCCTGTTTTCTGGCGCAGTTGTAGAAATTTGCAATTTTCATAGGTAAATTGAGTCGGGTTCAGTCCGGCCCCGCCGATTTACCACTGCCTGCGATCGAAAAAAAATTGAGTTCGGCCCCCACCGTTTTGCAAAACAAGCTTCACACTGCTCCACTCACTATTTTCAATGGTTACATCCCCTACCTTTACCCATCACATGATAACTTTTGCTATGTAAAAAAGTATATGCGTGGTCTAACTCAAGCGTCCTATGCATCATAAGAATGAGTGGGTCCCACATGGTCTAGATATACTGGCTTATCATTGTTTGTAGATGTTTTCTATTTCTCTATATGTATTATATGTACGTATGATGCTATTCTTATTCTATCTAATGATGTGCTACACCATATTATCACTAAAGTCTTCCATAACCAATATTGTGTTTTATCTCTCAACCAACATGGTACAACTTTAGGGTAGCAAACATACATATATCAATATTCATTTTGTGCAAGAAAAGGTTAATAATAATATGCATGGTAAGCTGCGTGTTCCATGCAACTAGCAATACATTCACATTTTCACAAAAATGCTTGCTAATCCATGTTTGACTTTCGTTTCATTTTGTTTAGACTCGTCCCATTCAAACTATGAGGTTGTAATAACATAAAATAACGTATAAACCTATCACTTAGCTCTGTGGTTACACAAACTCTTGCGTTTTGTTTCGTCTATAGAACTCCAAGCTTTTCAATCGTATATAATAAATAATAATATATGTATACAAATTTGACACAAGCATTGGTGAACGGTGAACCTATATGTATCTTAAGGGGGGGGGGGGGGGGGGGGGGGGGGGGAGGTCCCTTTCAATTGAAAAAAAAAATGTAACTTGTAGGCAAAAATCCTAATCGCACAGCTTAAAAGTTCGGTTAAACCCTCTGATTGCCCCAAACAAAATAAAAGGTGGATCCGCCACTGGACACAAGGTATCCACACAAACCCATAATAACATTTCGTTGATCAATATCTAACTAATTTTTAAAATACAAAAGGAAAGAAACAAGTAGAAATAGTATTCCGATTTCGGGATAATGATGAACACAAATACATTGAAATGAGACAATTTGTGGTGATATTAAAACTAAAAAGATTTAACCACTTACGAATTTTTTACTATTACTTTTAATCTATTATTATTTAGCCCACAATGAACACTCATGTATAAACATTCCACTATTTACATCAATTCAACAATATATAATACAAAACACTTAAAAAATCCTTCAACAAAATTTCCCAACATTCAGACATAATCAAATCCTTAAATTTTATGTGGATAATACCTCCGTCACCCCCATAGAAGGTGCTCCTTCTCCACTGCCTGGAGAAGGCGCTCCTTTGCCAGTGCCAGTGGTGTGAAGCTGGAGGTGAAGGCGCGTCTCCTCACTAGGAGAAGGTGTTGGAGGAGTCGAAACAGGGGTTTTGGACAATGGTGAAAGAGGGGATGGTGGAAGAGATAGGGGTTTTGTTCATCAAGTTTTGCTCGTCAACTAGATAACTCCACATGATTTAACACTACTATTATGCTTATCTATTCAAAAGATTATGATCATGATACTTTCGAGTCAGTTCATTTATTATACTTGAAATAGCAGTACAACATGATCAGTGGCGGATATA
>JAUTDX010003993.1:0-36620 GCA_030844895.1 Ambrosia x helenae
ATTCTAGACCTTGTTTTCTTGTATATTAATCGGCCCATCTATGTTAATGGTAGTGTGATTGTATGTTATGCCCATTAAATAACCTTTGGTATACCCGTTGATATAGGAATATCATCCGGTCTCAGTTATGGTGAGAGTCGATCAAGTCTTGTGCCTCTTGATGACATTAACATGTATTTTGTTTCATCATGATCATGTGTTTGTTAAGTGATGCCTCATGATGATTCTTGTGTTCATGTACGTGTGTTAGAGTAAGTCATCATGTGTTAAGACATAATAACCTAATGAGATGTTGTTTTTGATGATTTGTTCGGGTGTTGTATGACTAAACAAGTGTCCCTTGTTGAGTTTTCTGATTAACTCTAGCTTTACTAGACTGGGGGGGGGTTATATTGTATGAAAAAGTGTCTAGATATCCACATAAGTAAAGCAAGAAATGAACTATGTACGAATGTTGACCTGGTTTGTTGACTTTTGTCAAATTCTTCCCTTGTTTTGGGAATTTCGTCCTCGAAATCGAGTTTCCTTACTAGTTTCGATTATATTAGGGAAGAGAGCTGGTACTTGTGTCTCATCTGGTCTTCGCGTGTTCCCATGTAAACTCGGGACCACACTTTGCATTCCATCTGACTTTCACTAGTTTGGTGCGGCTCCTTCTCAACTTCTGGACTTTCCAATCAGTCACCTCGATTGGCTCCTCGACAAAATGGAGTTGTCATCGATGTGGTTTTCGTCGGGAGGAGGAGGAATGATCAAAGACTCGTCGGACAAACATTTCTTAAGGTTGGATACATGGAAAGTGTCGTGGACACCGCTTAGTTCTTCTGGCAACTTAAGCTTGTATGCCACGGGACCAACCCTAGAAAGTATCTCGAACGGACCGATGTATCGGGGATTATTAAGTTTTCCTCGCTTGCCAATAGTGGTGTTACAACCTTCCAGGGTAAGACTTTTAAGAGTTCCTTATCGCCTACCTGAAACTCGAGGGGTTTGCGGTGGCGATCGAACGTAGCTCTTTTGACGATCTCGAGCGGCTTTCAAGCGATCACGGATCTAAAAGATATCTTGTCGGTGGTCTCTTGAATAAGCTAGGGGCCAGTCAAGTATTTGTCTCCAACTTCTTCCCAACACAGAGGAGATCTACACTTACGACCATACAAGGCTTCGAACGGCGCAGCCTTGATACTGGTATGGTAACTGTTATTGTAGAAAACTCAACAATGCCAGGTGGGATTCCCAATTTCCACCGAAATGGATTACACAAGCTCGAAGCAATGTCCTCCAATGTCTGGATTGTGCGCTCACTCTGGCCATCCATTTGAGGATGATAGGCGGGTGCTCATATCTAAACAGAGAGCCTAATGCGTCATCAGTGTTTGCCAGAATCGGGAAGTGAATCGACTATCTAGGTCGGAAATGATTGAATCGACTATCGTGATACTGGACGTCTTGGGTAGCTTGGTGATAAAGTCCAGGGAAATCTGTTCCCATTTCTTAACACAGAATGTCTGGTTGCTGAAGCAAACCAGATGGTTTCTGATACTCTGCCTTAACCTTTGAACAGGTAAGACATCGGCTGACGTACATAAGCGATTTCACCTTTCAGGTTGGGCCACCAGTAAAGTTCCTTCACATATTTGTACATCTTGTCAGCACCAGGATTAACCGAGTATCTAGACTTATGGGCTTCATCTAGGATTAGGTCGCGTAATCCACCAAAAACGTGGCACCCAGATCCGAATGGCAAAGTAAAGTGTGCCGTCGGACCTTGGTTCCAATAGATTCACCATCTTGAATAATGATTCACTCTTTAGGTTCTCACCTTTCAGAGCTTCCTGCTGAGCATCCACGAATACGGGTAGTGTGGACTCGTATGGATGGTCAGACCTAAGCTGCGCACCACGCTAAGGTTCTTAACTCGTTCCTTACGGCTTAACGCATCAGCCACATACGTTGGCCTTGCCCGGATGGTATTTAATCTCACAATCGTAATCGTTCAGCAGTTCAACCCATCTGCGTTGCCGCTATGTTCAGCTCTTTATGATTAAAGATGTGTTTGTAAGCTCTTATGATCGGTGAAGATGGTGCACTTGGTGCCGTAAAGGTAATGTCTCCAATATCTTGATAGCAAAGATTACTGCACCTAGCTCTAGGTCATGCGTCAATATAGTTCTTCTCATGAAATTTGAGTTGTCGGGATGCGTAGGCAATGACCTTACTCCTTTAGATGAGTACACATCCAAGGCCTTGATGAAAAGCATCGCGCACAGACTACGAAATCATCGTGCCTTCCGGAAGAGAAACTATTGGAGCACTGCACAAACGGTCCTTCAATACTTGGAACGCTTTCTCCCGCTTGACTCCCAATCGAACTTCTTGTCCTTTTGCGTCAAGAGAGTCAGTGGTTGGACAATCTTGGAGAAGTTCTCGATGAATCGTTGATAGTAACCAGCTAATCCCAAAAATTGTCGCACATCGATGGGTGTCTTGGGCACAGCCCAATCCTTGATTGCTTCAATTTTTGGCGGGATCGACTTGTATACCCTTCTCGTTCACAACGTGACCGAGGAAATGGACTTCTCGAATCCAGAACTCGCATTTCGAGAGTTTGGCGAACAGTCTTTCATTATTGAGCAACTCTAGAATCAACCTCAGATGTTGTTCGTGCTCTTCTTGAGTACGCGAGTAAATCAGATGTTGTATGTCACACCCGGCAAGGCGGAAAACAACGAGATGGAACGACCGAAAAGTTTTCAAGCGCAGGTTCAAGCAATCACAACATTTATTCAAAATAGTACCACCGTGTAGATGGGCATTGTCATTAATTATTTAAAAACGTCACCATGGCGTTTATATAAAGAGAATTCGTGTCTATTACTCTCATGACTAAATAAAAATAGGACAACAAGGAAAACCATCATAGTGGTACCACACGATGCTTGCTCGAACCTCTCCCTCAAATCCCCGTGGCCCTCCATCTAGTTACCTGAAACACATGCATAACGAGTTTTGTCAACAATAATGTGGTGAGTTCATGGGTTTGTTTGTGTTGAGTAAAACCAACGTGTAATTCGTGTATGACCAATCATATGCTAGCTAGGCAAATGATCACTGTGCGAACACATGAGTCCTGTAACCAAACCTCTTGACTGTTGTGCCTCTCGCATTGTACACTAAAGACAATGTATGTATTGTAGAATACTAACAATCTTTTGTATGTGACCGGTTTAGAGCGACAAAACCAAGAGTGGGGGTGTCAACCCAATAGATCTATTATAGTGTTCATGGCTAGATGTTTAGCTACTGGTTACAGTAAACGATGTACGAGGACTAGTGAGCTCATGAACCAAATGTCTCATGTTCCATCATGGCAGTCATGATAGAATGTACACACACTTGAATATAACACAAGTATTGATTGCATGTATTTCCTCCAAAATTAAAAGTGGTAAAATGGGGCCATGAAAACTCACCTGATGATGATGTAAGTGGTCTAGTGGGCTTGCAGATGATCACCGTCCTGACAAATGATACCGTATTATCATTATGGACACGGTAAGTCATCGGAGGTTGTTTATCATACAAATTGTTCACACTACGATACTTGTGGATCGCTTGGTTTAGTGTGTCTTAGTGCACGTGATACTTGTCATTGTTCTAACAAACATATAGCTCCAAAACTTTGTTGTTTTGAAAGCTAGTATCCATTGTGAACTAAATAGGTCCCATTCCCGTCATGGGCCATGTTTTGGTACTATTTTAGCATATGTGGTTAGTTTTTGGGCAAATAAGTAGTTTGTCAATGGTTTTGTAACCTTTTGAAAGTCATATAGAGTTAACATATTTTCGGCCTATTCTAACACATGTCAAGGAATGATAGCCACATTTATTCTATAACATGGGCCTCGTGATCGATCCTCTAGGGACTTTATTAGGCCGATCCATGTTTGTAAAAGAGTAATGAATGTTTTGAAAAGCAACTCGGGTTTGTTTTAAGCTAAACTCGATTGTTTTTTATCAAAAAGAAAGCTTTTAGTTTCACAAGTGTCTTAAACAAGTTTGTCTATAAAACCAATTGATAACATGTTTTATTACACCATGACTTTTCCTCAAGACATTATTTAGATAACAATGCTTAGATAGAGCCGATTTGTTCTAGTTGTTAGATGATTTCGGCTAATAGGCTTAGTGTAGCATTGAACCATTATGTAGTGATCATGCCCGTGCTTGGAGTGTAGTGTGTGTGTGTGTAAGTCGATAGTGATTAAGGGCCTATGGCTGGGTGTAGAGCCTTAAGATCGAATGGAATGGTGTCTAAAAGATTAGAAAGGCAAAAGATCTTACCTATTTGAAGTGTTGTGAGGCTAGTTGAGTGCTTGGTCCTTGATACCTTCCTTCGAACTAGCTCCTCTTCGGGTGTGGCTTCTAGAGCCGAGTGGTATGAGGTGTAGTGGATGAGTGTTTGTGAAATGGGTGGTGCAAGGTGTTTGGATGCTAAGGCTCCTTTTATAGGCAAATTCTAAGGTAAGTTGACAACACTTTGCCATATCTAGTCATAGGTTAGCTCCTAATCCATGTAAGGTCTTTAGTTGTCTTTTCATTCATTCATGCTTGGTTTTCGGCCGATAGGTATGTGTCCTGGGGTGATATATATGGCAAGCCTCCTTGTGTAAGACTTATGGTGAAAGTCTACTGTTTCTAGTTAGGTGTAAACTTGGTGGCATGAGTTTGATAGTGACCCTTCATGAGACAAAGATCTCTTTGTATTTTCTAGGTGTACTTCGAACAAAAAGGGTGAGGAAAACAAGGCCATGTGTTTCGATATAGGGTGGTAGTCCATAAGGGGAAAGGTTGACATTCCTATGGTGTGTTAGTGTCTTCATATAGGGTGTAAGTTGCTCATTCATAGCTTCCTTTGGCCGATTTGTTTCTAATGAAGTTCCTACGTTCTTGTTCATCTGTATCATGTATATATATATATATATAGGGGTGTAGTAGGCCGAGTATGTGGGAAAGAATAGGGTAGTGGAAGCTTGATGTTTTAGGCACATGGTGATAATGATAGCTCCTACATTCTTCATTCTATGATTGGCTAAGTTAAAAAAGGTAGGGAGTTGACCTAGGGAGGTTGGGAAGCTTTCATGTGGTTACCATTTTGGTGTAAGTTTGTGACAAACATGCTTGCAAGACATGTGCGGCCTTGAGCTTTGTGTTTCGGCAAGAGTAAGACAAAGAATGGGGTTTTTCTAATTAAGGTTTGTCTGGTTCCTAAGTGAGGACTTGTTGTAAGATAATGCCTTGCTTATTTGATGATACCAAAGCATGTGTGAGGTTGCTTGTGTGCAAGGTGTGGTGCCGAAAATCAATAAGAAAAGGAAAAAGGTGTCAAGGCTAGTAGAATTGTCTTATCCTATGTTTGCTTGTTTGTTTTGGGTGTCGTGTGCATGGGTGTGTATGTATACATTTGAGTATAGCTTATGTAGTTCCAATATAGATGGTTTGTCTATTATTCTAGACCTTGTTTTCTTGTATATTAATCGGCCCATCTATGTTAATGGTAGTGTGATTGTATGTTATGCCCATTAAATAACCTTTGGTACCCGTTGATATAGGAATATCATCCGGTCTAGTAATGGTGAGAGTCGATCAAGTCTTGTGCCTCTTGATGACATTAACATGTATTTTGTTTCATCATGATCATGTGTTTGTTAAGTGATCCTCATGATGATTCTTGTGTTCATGTACGTGTGTTAGAAGTAAGTCATCATGTGTTAAGACATAATAACCTCATGAGATGTTGTTTTTGATGATTTGTTCGGGTGTTGTATGACTAAACAATTGTCCCTTGTTGAGTTTTCTGATTAACTCTAGCTTTACTAGACTGGGGGGGGGGGGCGGATATTGTATGAAAAACTGTCTAGATATGCACAGATAGTAAAGCAAGAACTGAACTGTGTACGAATGTTGACCTGGTTTGTTGACTATTGTAACAAAAGCTTTTAAGCTTTCAAGTCTGTGAATTTTTCGTGAACTTCCCTATAGAATCTATTTCTTTTAATCCTTAGTAGATTTTTTTTATTTTATTATTGCGACCCTTCATTGCTGGGAAAACCTTTTTAAGTTTTCTACAAGTCCAAATTGCCTCATTGGGAGTAGAACATAGTCCCATCACAACTGTCGTAGGCTAGGCTATGATTTGATAGCTCTTCAGGCTGACGTCAGCCACAAAGAAGAATAGATGTATAGTGGTTATCCCCTAGATCTTTGTTTTCTTTAATAGCCGATGATTCAAATTTAAATTTCCTCCTACAAATAAAGTTTTGAACTTCCTTTCATTTCCACTTTATCCTTTTTGATAAAAAAACACCTTTTCACAATATTTCCCCTTGGCCGGCTCTTCAACTTTTCTTCTTTATAAACGGTAAGTCTCTTCCTTTGTTTGCACTTCATATCTGTTATGGTTTGAAAAGTGATCTCCTTTCCCAGTTTTGTTGTCTCTCCCAGTCGGAGGTTGAACGATTTTGCACTGGTCAGGGTATTCCCCTTCTTTTGAACTGAGAGTTCCCAAAGGTAAGACTCCTGTTACTATCGTTCCCTCAGGGAAGATAGCGTTGTATACTCATCAGTTTGATAAGGCTAACCTTCTTTACCCTTTTTGTAAAAAAAATTTGAATGTTCTTGAGTATCATCAATTATCATTGAGTCAGTTGTCTCCTCCGGGTGTTGCCTGAATCATACATTTTGAAATAGTTTGTCGATGCATGGGTTAGCAAAAAATTGGAATTGATTCACTATTGAGAAGAATCAATGTGAAGCTGTTCTAATTTCTTCCACCATAGGATTAGTTTTCACTTGGAAAGATAAGTTCTTTTTTGTGAATGATAATTTGCTTCCCTTCAAGGCTCCTTGAAGGGCTCCTAAAGCTGCCTTAAATGAGAAGGAGCCTGATCCAAAGGAACTTGACCAAACTTTGTTGAAAAAATTTAGATCCTTCCCTACCCGACTTCATACCTTTCCTAAAGAACTTTTAGTCATCATTAGGCTAAGTACCAAATGGCTGATGCTGCCTATGAGCCTGTGATAACAATTGGTGAGAGGGTACGTTGTTAGTCATGTATTTTTTTTTTTTGCTTTGTTGGTTAAGTTCTTATGGATTTTGTTTTTATTCTTCTTGTAGATATGAGTACTTTGGATTTCCTTGCTATGGATGATTTTATTGACATGCACTTTAAGGCTCGTGCTGTCGAGGAAGGGAATGCAAGTGTTTGTTGTTAGGACCGAGCGTTGTTACGTCCAATATTCCTTCTTCTGAACCTTCGGAAAATACGGCAGTCACTGTTCGTCCGATTAAGTAAGTGGTTAAATATAATTTTTTTTTTCTTCTGGGTTGGTTAAGCAGTATTCTGGGCCTTTGGTGGTGGAAGATGATGATGATAGTGCATCATTGATAGCCTCTGCTACAGGTTACACCCCTTCTCAAGGGAAGGTAAGCTTACTCTTTCTAGCCCTTCTCCTAAGAAGGATGATGGTGCTTTCAAGAAGCCTAAGGTTGTGGATGTTGCTTCCGCAGGGAAGGCTGGTGCTAAGTTGCTGATGTTGAAGGGGAAGGTGGTGCAAGTTTAGGTAAGGTTGTTCATTTTGAAGGTGGTTCTTCTAGTAAACAATAAGAGGTTGGTGAGCCTAGTTAGGTTATCTTTGTTCCTAAGTGGAACATAAAGAATTTGATACCCTAAATAAGGCTTCTATTTGTCAAGAGTTGATCAGAAACTGTGTTCCTGAGGTTGAGAGGAAGTTGAATGAGGATTGGATGGATAAAGATGTGATGAAGAGGATATACAATCACTTTGGTCAGTTTCTTTGTTTATTTCCGAATGGTATAGAGAGGTGGGGTGAATTGTTGGGTCATCGTGAGTGTCACACCCTCAAAATTCACTTGCGGGGTTTTACCGCGAGGCGCGTGACATACCAGGATCCAAGTCAACGGTCAGAATAAACGACAACTATATGATATAAAAATAACGTAATAAAACCAACCACGCAGTTTAAAAGTTTGCATAAACCAAAACCAAACAGCGAAAGCAATAATTTTACAAAAACCTAAGTTTAGAAGTAAGTAGTTAAAACAAACAAGGTTTACATTATGCATGAAATGACAAGGCGCAGTGCGACTCCAGTGCGCCTAAAACTCCCTGCTACCTTAGCGACCTGTGAAAACGTGCAATGTTAGTCAACACATAAAGTGCCGGCGAGTCACAGAGATAAGTTTGTAAAAGTTTGTAAACCAGATCCAACAATCCTCGCATCTATACCTGATGCTAGCAAGACATCGTTACATATACTATAGTATCATGAACCACTGCTGAACGTTAGAATGCCTCAATACCCGCCACCGGTCATCGCCCAGTGTCGTAAGTTAGATAGGACAAATATGTACCGGCCACCGACTTCCAGTCGGCCCGAGTGGGGCTTGCCGGCCCAATAGATCTGTTCACACTTTCCCCGCTATGTATCTACATATTAATGGTTCACTAAATGTTAGGAGGACTTTACCGATGAAGAATGTCACTAAGTATCCATGTGATATAATGTAATATGTTGGTCTAAAAGTTTGTAAGTTTGTACCGCATGTTTCTCCCCCAGATATGAAAATAATAAAAGAATGGGGCTGTGACACTCACCTTAGGTTGTGTCTTCTATAAAAAGAATTGCCTACAATTCCGATAGTCCCAAACACCGGCGATCCATCATAAAAGTTTGTATAAGTGTTTTGACTAATAACCCAAAGGTTATCTAGTCACCGATTGTCCAAATCGTGACTAAGTATGTTTGAAAATGTGTTTGAACGTAGACCCGACACACCAGATAGACCCGACATCCCATTGGTGACCCATTACACAAATTAATCAAGCATATACAGTTAACATGCAATAATCATGCATAACACACTTAGTTTGCATCAAAAATCGCATATACGAAGTCGTAAGGTTGAATCAGTAAGTTTCATGGTTGGTTCGACCCATAGTGCCTTAGTTCGACCCATGTAATGTCCATTCGACCTATACACAAGCTCATTCGATCTAACATATGTTAGTTCGACCCTAACACATGTTAATTCGACCTAAATCATGTTCCTTCAATCTTAATGAAGTTCATTCGACCTTAAATGATATTGTTTTGACCCTTATGATGTTGGATCGACCCCACGACTAGTCGAACCAACACTGGTTCGACCTCATGGCTGCAAAATCTCACAAAACACACCAAATCGCATGTAAACAGTCCGAAAACATCATGAAACATCACAAATCACAGTAGTCAACTATCATTAACCTATCCCCACAAAACCCTACCAATTTCATCCCGAAATCAGTTCGTTTTACAACTTTTACAAAAAGGCAAATTATGGAAATGTCACATCAATACATGTAAACTTTACCCAAAATGGAAACTTATCAAAAATCATCTTGCAATCAGATTAATATGCTTAGATTATCTTGTTTATGAAAACCCCTAAATATTTTATCAACAATATTATCGTGAACAAACTCGAGATCTAACACATAAAACCCAAAAATGGGCAAAACATCATCAATAATCAATTGTAACCTATAACAGTCCTAGATCAGTGTAATATCATCTACACTTCATTCAAACATCAAGTAATTTCATAAAAGATCATAACACATCATTAACACATGTATTTTTTGCATAAAAACTCATTATTAATGGAAGGGTTTTGTTTAGAAAGGTGATAGAAAGGTTTTCATCCATGAAAACTTTCTTAAATGAGATCTGGACCTTTGGGATTTGAGAAAAACAAGGTCAAAAACTCTTCCATATGGGTTTGAGGTTGAGAGAAAGCACTTTGGGTTGTTCAGGGTTTGTGAAATCATGAAGAAGTTGCAATGTATGGTATTTTTAGTCCTTGTTCATTCGCATCCTGCAGGGTCGAATGAGTGACCTTCAGGGGTCGAATGAGTGAGCATGTTATTAGTTAGCACCCCCTAAGGGTCGAACCAAAAACCTGATATTCAACATTTTATGGTTTTGTCGTTTAAACGCGTTTTAACACATGTTAACACATTCTAACACATGAACATGCAATCCTAACATATGTTCAGCATGTCTAATCATATAAACACTTATTTGCACATTATTCAACATATATGGATCAATTTATATTTATCACTTAATTCAACTCATGCAATTCACCAACAATGGGACTCAAGACTCGTGTGTGCATATGTTAACCCCAATGATCCTCTGAATCATTGAACCCTGGACAATACGTAATGTAAACTGACTCAACTGACCCAGTTAAGTACGTTAAATAAATGTTTTTCACTAAGGTAGACTTATATGTTTGTAAAATATTAACCTGAATATGCCGGGTGTCATAGTGAGTAGGGTTGAAGCCTTCTTTGAGGAAAATGAGACTGAGCTAGAGAAGGCTAGGAGGAGTTGAAGCGGTTGACTGCTCGGGAGAATGATCTGATTCATGAATTTGTTGTTTCCCATACTCAAATTGGTTTGAAGAAAGAGAAATTTGATAGTATGTTGAAGGGTTTGGATGAGGAGAAGGCAAAGGTTGTTGCGGAGATAGCAGCCTTGGCCCAGGTAAAGGAAGTTGTGAAGGAGGAGATGGTTGCCAAAGAAAATGCGGGGGTTGAGCTAAGGCTCAAGTTGATCGTTTGAGTGAGGAGAAACACTTGTTGATTTCCAAAGGTTTTGCTCGTGTTACCAGCAATCTCCTTAACCCTTAAGAATTTAATGCTCCCCTTGCTGAAATCTATTCTAAAGCCATAGCTCTTGGTCACCATGGGGGCATCTTAGCTGGCTTTAAGGCAGTTGAAGCTGGTCAAAAGCCTGAGGAGCTTTCATCCTTCAATCCTTCAGCTGGTCGAGAGTATGCTAATGCTATGAAGGAAATGGAGCGGTCTACTTATCCTTATATCTTTTCCATTGGGAAATGCTCCGAGTAGCCTCTTTCTTATTTGCAGAACTTGGAGACAGAAAAGTTAAAGAAGGATGTGGCTAAGGAAGTTATTAGCTCTTGTGTCTTGAAAAGGCCTTTGAAGATCATGCTTGCTGACACGGGGGATTCTGGGGAAGGGAGTTCTAAATGCTCAAAGTCTTTCCAGGAGCCTTCATCTGAGGCTTCCTTAATGGAGCAAAAAATTGATAATCCTTCCCCTATTCAAGCTTAAGAAGTTGAGACTACTCCTTCCTCCCCTGCTGATGATCCCTTTCATGGCCTTGACAACGATGACCTCTATTAGGATGTGGAAACAATGCAATGGCTTCCACCGCGCGGGGATGATTATGCCATTGAAGCATATTGTTATGCTCTTCCTTGAATTTGATGTTTTTATGTGTAGTACTTTTGTTTTCAAGTTGTAATGTCAGCCTCTATAGTTATTTAACTTTAGATGTTTAATGAAGATGCTCCTCCGTCACTAGGAGTGGTGATTTTAGGTTTAATGCTTGGTAGCTTTTGTATTTACTTGCCTTGTTATGTGTTTGCAATGTCTATAACATTTTATTTAAGTTTGATGTTGTAGTCATCGAACTTAAACTACTTTGTTAGAGAACCAATGCAACCTTATCCCATTAGCTTCTATATTGTAATTTACACTTAGTTTTATTTTGTATTAGGAACTCACCCTGTATACGGAAAGGTACTTTTCCTTATTTCCTATTGAGAGATTGTGGCCTAAGAGCTCATCCCCGTTTCATGGGTAGGTATAGCGCCGGATCCCGTGGAGCCTTGTTAGGAGGGGCTCACCCTTTTATAGGATAAGTGACAAGTTTGTGACTTCAAAAGATAGGTCTTTCATTTCATTTTATTTTCAAATACATGGTGAAGTTGTAACCATTAAACATAAAAATTTTTCGAGTGCTTATCACTCCAATGCCTTGGGAACATATTTCCGTTTGTGTCAGTTAACTTATAGGATCCCCCTTTGTATGCCTCATTGATGACATAGGGCCTCCCTATTGGGGACCTAGCTTCCCGGTACTTTGTTTCTTGCTAGCGTCATTGCGTCAAAGTGCAAGATCTCCTGGCTTGAAAGTTTCCTTTTTAACTCTTGAGTTGTAATATGTTTCCAGCTTTTTCTTGTATCTGGTGTCCCTAATGAAGGCATGGTCCCTTGCTTCTTCTAGGAGGTCTAGATTTAGCAATACTTCTTGGTTATTATCTTGGGATTTTGTTTGTGTGTTCCGTCTTGAGCTTACTCCGATCTCGGCAAATTTAGAAGTTCGCTTCCAAAGACTAGATTGTAGGGTGTCGTTTTCTCCATGGTTATTATCACCCAAAGGACACTAGGGAGCTCGTCCACCCAGTTCTTGTCATAGCTCCCTAGTCTTGTTTTGATTCCCTCTATGATTCTTCTATTCATTCTTTCAACCTGTCCATTAGACTGTGGGTAGGCCATACCTGCAAATGATTTGTTCCCAAACAAAGTTGATTACTTGTTTCCCCAAGATAGCAGCCAAAGGCTTGACTTCAAACCATTTCGTGAAGTAATCAAAAAATACTAGTAAAATCTTTAGCATCTCTGGGACTTGTGGAAAAGATCCCATAATGTCCATCCCCCATTTATAGAAGGGCAAAGCTGATATAACAAGGGCAAGTTCATGCTTGGGGCTTGATTTCACAGAGAATTGTAGTTGGCTTGCTTCACACTTGTGTATTATTTCGGATGTATCTCTATGCATGGTTGGTCAATAGTAGCCCAGTTTCGTTAGCTTCGATACCATAACTCAAGGACTGGAATGGGTTCCACAGATCCTTTCATGGACCTCTTTGATGAGGTAGCTGCTTTGATTTAGGCCAACACATCGTAGTAAGCCATAATCGGTGTCATCCATGTATCTTCCATTTCGGTGACAACATCTTGCACTTCCTTCTCGTCTATGGATGGTTCTTTGAGCACTTCGACCAGGACCTTCTTGGTCAAGTGTGCGACGGTCGGGGAAGCTAGCTTGCTTAGAGCATCTGCCTGTTTATTCTTGGTTCTGGACATTTGTGAAAGTGAGAAGGCTTCGAACTCTTTGACTTTTGCCCTGCACCTTATCATGGAAGGGTCTTTGGCCATGCACTCCCCATTGACCAAATATACCACCAGTTAGAATTGACAAAGACATGAGTTTCTGAACTTTTATGGTCTTATCCAGCCTTAGGCCGGCTAACAGTGCTTCATATTCGGCTATGTTGTTGGTACATGGGAAGTCTTTACAGAGGCCATAAGCGTATTTGGTTCCATGGGGGTCTTTAATGATAAGGTCAACCCCGAAACCTTCTACACTGGAGGCTTTATCTATAAACAGGGTTCACTTCCCTTTGAGGTGGGGTTGCTCTTTTTCCACTTCATAAACTTCCTTTACCATCCGCCTTTCAGGCAGCGCAACCAAAATAAGTAGCAAATACCGGCCCTTTGTAAGCCCTTCTTGGAATATATTCTATCTTATGGTCCCCCAAGCCTACAGCTCAATTGGCTAGCCTGCCCGAATCTTTAGGCTTTTCTAGGACAGACCTAATATGCTGGTCAGTGAGCACTTTGATATGATGAGTTTGGAAATATCTTCAGAGCCTTTTGGCAGTGTGGACTAGAGCCAGGACGAGCTTCCCCATGGTGGAATAATAGATTTCAGCATCTTTGAGTCCTCGACTAATGAAGTACACACGCATCTGTGTTTTTCGTTTATCCACAAAGAGAACTAAACTGACTGTTTCTTGACCTGCAGATAGGTAATGTCACACCCCGACTTAGGTGGGCCTAGACGAAATTCCAGATTGTCATCAAACATCACAAATGCAAGCAAACAGCGGAAGTAATGTAAATAATTATTCATTTATAAATAATAGGTCACATTTCTATTCAATATACATCTTCTAGTACAAATATTCTAGGTAATGTCTAAGGTTCTTGCTCGCCTTCTGATTCGTCCGTCGAGGCTACTTCAAGTCGCAGCTGCCTAATCCTTGAAACTCCAGAACAGGTACCTGAACACATGCTTAAAATAGGTTTTGGGTCAACAATAATGTTGGTGAGTCCGTGCGTGTGTTTAACTAGTTAAAACAGGTTTATTATCTCAAAACAAGCTATTATTCAAAATCAGGTTTAATAAGTAAAACAGTTTATCACAAAGGGATGTACAAGCCACACCTCAATCCTGACAATGAATCCACTTACTCCCATCATGGATTCCCATGGCAAAACAGATGACACATACCTCAGTGGAGGGTTCCCCGGGCTTCCGAGTCCACTGTGTGCGGGGGTTTCCCCAAGTAGCGCTACCCACATATCAAGCGGCCCAATCTCCCGTTGGGTTGATGAGTGTGGTGGTATCGGGAGCACCTTGTCACATCATCTGGTTCATCACGTTCTACTGGTTCTAAACTGGAAGCATGTATTCACCCCAAAACAGTTAAAATACAAAAAGGGAAAGGGTACACGGGACTCACCTGGATGCAATATGGTCGTAATAATATAAGAATAAGCGTTTGTCATCACGTTCCGATATCTCCATGAGCGAATCCTAAATCGGTAACATTATTAGTCTTTGATTCAAATTATAATGGTCATGCGTGGGGACGAGCTTGAGCGTATGGTTTCTATCTAATGCAACTCCATGTTTATCTATTATATATTCATATTTCTTAATAGTTGTAAGTGTATACGTTCGTACTTACGAGGGAATGGTTACAGTCTAAAGATGGAGTTTAGTCATCGTATATATTGTGTCCTTATTACAAGTCCTTAACATCAAGTTCGCTTCTTATCCCATATTTAAGGTATTGTGATTTAGTATTCATCTTAGTCGTACTTATATACTATAATCGTACAGACAAGGGATTGATTCTAGCTATGTCTGAGGTGTCGCCTTATGCTTGAGTCCTAAATCCAATATCGCCACTATAATCTAATTTAATATATATGATGTTTGCGTCTTATACTTTGTCCTGGATGTGGTCTAGTCAAGTCCGAGTCCTTGATCCATTATTATTATTCAAGTCAAGTGTCCAAGTCTTAAGTCCCAAATGTTACTACTACTATTCCAATTTATATATATGTTTATACCTACCATATGTATGGATTCTATTAAGTATGAGACTTAATCTCAATGTCCAATTTCATACGATCAATCCAAGTGTCCGAGGTATTAGCTACAATTACATCCGAACTTCAAGTGTCGTGTCCGAGTATTATTTCCATAATGCATTCTATTATTATATATAAGTCCTTAATATCTGAGTTCATATACTTAGTCCAAGTATCCAAGTCAAGTGTTCAATGTTTCAAGTCAATGAATTCAATATCCAATCTTCTAAGCGAGATGTCAAACTATTAATCCATCTAACGTGTAGCTTTGGTCCGAATAAGCTCATCGAGTCCCATACGCAAGTTATTCATATATATAAAGAATGTAGTTAATACAACTATCAAGCTAGTAGGTCTAGTTATACCTCACACTCGTCTTAGGTTCGCGTCAACTAGGTTCTGTCCTGGTTGACTTCTGTTGACCCGCTCTTTCTGTTGACCATTTTGTTGACTTATGTTGACCGTCTGGTTGACCTGGTCAACCTCTGTTAACCAAGTTGCTCCCTAGTTTTACCAAGAACCTAACCACTTTTCCATAACCTTTCATCGTAACCACCACGGCCACCATCATCTTCACCGAAAGCCACCATAACAGCCTCTACTGTCACCGTCGGTTATCACCGTCACTGTCCCAGAGCTCGGATGTCAAAGACTGAGCAGCTGCCGGAACCCCCATTCAACCACCGCCGCCGTCATCTGTCAACATCAACCACCGCCGTCTTCTTCCTTCTGGTTATCTTTCATTCAGTCTGTGACTCTCTCTCTCCCTCTCTGATTTTCTCTAGATCTGATAATAAACATCAAAGCGAAGGGGAATGGGGGTTCGGTCGCCGGTAGCTCCGCCACAAGGAGGAGGAGACCCTCCGGTCACCTATTTCTCCATTCTCTTTCTTTCGCCTTCTTCCTTCCATTCGAAATAGCAGCGGTAGATTTATAATATGTATGTAGGTGTGAGAGGAAATAATATACAAGTATGGGTGGGTGTGAACTAAATAAGAGGGATAGAATGGAGAGTTTATTATAATTGTGTGTGTATACGAGAGTTAGGGAGAGGGAGTGCAGGGAAGTAGTTTATCCAAAAGGGCATAGGTTTTTATACTAGTAAAGGTGTGTGTGTTCTTGACACATGGGGAGGCACATGACACCATCTTAAGGTGCCATGTGTCTCTAATGATGAGTAATCAAAAAGGGACGGGACGGGTTCGTTATCGCGTATAAACTCGGTCTCGTGACGCGTATTCTATAATAATATATTATATATACAGGTTCGGTTTTTAGTTTCGTACACAATCGACACGGTTATTATTTATCTTGGTTAACTATTTCTTGTAAAATAATATTATAAATGCGAAAAAAAAATTTTTGGAGTCCGTTCTGGGTTGTTACATTCTCCCCCCTTATTAGAATTTCGTCCGCGAAATTAAGGTCGAGGTTATATCTTGTGGTTTAATTATTGTTCTCATAACTACTTATGGTTATTCGATTTCCCTAGCGTCACTTCTAAATGCTATCTCATAATTATACCACTAGGTAGATAGATCACACTATAGAAAATCAAGAAAATAAATTCTATACACCACAAAGTTACGAAGATTTATGGATACTAGATCTCTGCGCGGATCAAAGTATATTTTCCCAAGACAGGTTTGCGATTCATACAAATGACGGGAAGGCTTATAACTTTAAAAGTTCTACTTATAAGACTAGGTATGAGGATTAATTCAGTGGATAGAGTGTCCATATACACGAGGTTTACCAAATTGGTGGTTTGACAATCGTCTGAACGAGTAAATAGAGAACTGTGACCTGGAAATCATGGACACATGACTTGTAAATTCTTTAATCTTGACCACTTAACGAAAACAATACAATGCAGAGGGAGGAATGAAAGACGTTTGAATAATCAAGCAATGTTAAATTAATATTCGATTCGCCAAGTTTCGTATCACTTGGGCTTTAGTAAAGTGGTACTCTTTACATCGAATGTTTTCCTTGTCGTTCACAATATAGGATTGATATAACAAGGTTATAAAACATGTTCTAGGAAGGTTCAGTGTTAGTAATTAAATGATGTTTTCGAGTCTTGACCGGAGAGTTTTACTGGAAAACTGGAAAAATTAAATCCTTTCTTTGCTTTTAGATCGAGCGCACCGTCTGCGTAAGGACTACAATATTTGATCAGAATCAAGGGTTTTGTCTAAAACAACGGGAAAAGGATATCTGATTTAATGCAACGTACGAAAACAGACTAAGGTTATACTGGATCGAACCTCCGATCTCGTCCCTGACGTACCATTGGTGTTTATATATAGGGTGTACCGCAGCTAACCCACCACACCTTTGATACACCAGAAACTTACCAGAAGTCTTTTTCAAATAGTAGAGTTTAAATTTTTGAATTGATTCCCATTCTCATTCTTAATGTACCATCGGTGTTTATATATAGGGTGTACCGCAGCCAACCCACCACACCTTTGGTACATAAAAAACGGACTTGAATCTTTTCCGAAAATTCGCGTGGAATTCTATACCACCATAACGTACCTGTAGATTCGCGATTACGTTCCAGCTCACAATCGCCGATTTACCTTACATTAGGTGTTATGTCTTCCGAAGATATTGACTCAAATAATACGAATGATCGAAATGCAAAGGTTTAGAAAATTTTGGATAGCATTGGGGCACGTAAACATTTCGCTTGGATCTGAATTGATGGTTTCATTACAAATGAAGGAGTTTTCTAGGAAGGATCATACTCCTTAGGTTGTTTCTTGTTTAGCGTTTTAGCAATTCAAGGGTTTCTAAGTTAGATTGGTCAGGTTAACCGTGAAATCTATGTGAAAATCTCTTATCCTTCACTCGTGTCTCCTTAAGATTTCTTCAAAAGAGCTAGGTGTTGCACTATATATGAATAGAGGTAAGCGTATCACATGGATTATGGTACAAGTTTGTCTCAAGTATCCAAGTGGTTTAGTTCTTCTAAGTCAGGTAATCATGACGGTAGGTACGTTTTTGCTTAAAATTTGGAAAGAAATTCAACATTTTGGTTAACAAACAGAAAAATCTTAACGTAGATTCGGAAGGATCGTTGAGTAAACTAAGATTTCCTTGGCGTTTTTATAAGATTTCAGGAATTACACTTCTCGAAAAGACTTAAATATCCCAAGAGCCAAGAACAAACATGGGAATTTCTGCACTTAAGTGTTATCAGAAGAGTTGGAACACGGTGTCTGAGGAATCCTGATGACAAAATGAGGGAAAATCACCGGGTTTGCTTATGAGTTTTTCTAAAGTGGTCATGGATTTTCAAGATTTTGGATTATGAAATCAAGGAGAACACGACAAATGGAGTCTAATCGTGTATATCAAAACGTTACTTCAAGGTTTTTACCATATCTGAAGGATTACGCACGAAGTTTCAGAGTGATTCACACAGGTCATTTCAAGTTTTAAGGAAAGTGAAACTGAGGTGCTATAACTACGTGTGTTGTTTGGTATTCAAAAGTTGACGTTCGGGACTTTGGTTTCACAAACGAGGAATTGTAACAGACAACTTAATCATAAATGTTCTAAGGAAACGAAGGGAATCACTTGATGGGTTCAAGACTACAATCTATCGGATGATAACATCATGGTTAGACAATCAAGAAGCACAAAAGTAAGGTGTATTCTTAACTCGTCTATATCTAGCCGAAGCGGTTTAACAAGTATCACGTTTAAGGGTGTTAATTCTATTCTCATGATCTTTAATAAGATATTCCTGAACTGCCCTTGTGCCTGCGGATCCATGATTATGTTCGCGACCATAACCACTTCCACGCCTCACTTAAGCATCCAAGTATATTCTTTATCAAAATCATGATATCTCACCTTCTCGTGGTTTGTTTCACTAGTTTACTCACGTGTTCATGGTAAGGTCTCATCCTAATGTGTTCAGTACCTGTCGTCGACTCGTTCGGTATCACCTTATTGCATCTCCAGTTCATCTATCATGTTTCGGTTCTCCAAACCGAAATAAACTCTATGGTTTCAACGGTTAGGATCCTAGGGTTTGGGATTCTTATATGCTTCAACTGTTTGCTCTGATACCAATCTGTCACACCCCGACTTAGGTGGGCCTAGACGGAATTCCAGATTGTCATTAAACATCACAAATGCAAGCAAACAGCGGAAGTAATGTAAATAATTATTCATTTATAAATAATAGGTCACATTTCTATTCAATATACATCTTCTAGTACAAATATTCTAGGTAATGTCTAAGGTTCTTGCTCGCCTTCTGATTCGTCCGTCGAGGCTACTTCAATTCGCAGCTGCCTAATCCTTGAAACTCCAGAACAGGTACCTGAACACATGCTTAAAATAGGTTTTGGGTCAACAATAATGTTGGTGAGTCCATGCGTGTGTTTAACTAGTTAAAACAGGTTTATTATCTCAAAACAAGCTATTATTCAAAATCAGGTTTAATAAGTAAAACAGTTTATCACAAAGAGATGTACAAGCCACACCTCAATCCTGACAATGAATCCACTTACTCCCATCATGGATTCCCATGGCAAAACACATGACACATACCTCAGTGGAGGGTTCCCCGGGCTTCCGAGTCCACTGTGTGCGGGGGGGTTTCCCTAAGTAGCGCTACCCACATATCAAGCGGCCCAATATCCCGTTGGGTTGATGAGTGTGGTGGTATCGGGAGCACCTTGTCACATCATCTGGTTCCTCACGTTCTACTGGTTCTAAACTGGAAGCATGTATTCACCCCAAAACAGTTAAAATACAAAAAGGGGAAAGGGTACACGGGACTCACCTGGATGCAATATGGTCGTAATAATATAAGAATAAGCGTTTGTCATCACGTTCCGATATCTCCATGAGCGACAACTCCATGTTTATCTATTATATATTCATATTTCTTAATAGTTGTAAGTGTATACGTTCGTACTTACGAGGGAATGGTTACAGTCTAAAGATGGCGTTTAGTCATCGTATATATTGTGTCCTTATTACAAGTCCTTAACATCAAGTTCGCTTCTTATCCCAAATTTAAGGTATTGTGATTTAGTATTCATCTTAGTCGTACTTATATACTATAATTGTACAGACAAGGGATTGATTCTAGCTATGTCTGAGGTGTCGCCTTATGCTTGAGTCCTAAATCCAATATCGCCACTATAATCTAATTTAATATATATGATGTTTGCGTCTTATACTCTGTCGTGGATGTGGTCTAGTCAAGTCCGAGTCCTTGATCCATTATTATTATTCAAGTCAAGTGTCCATGTCTTAAGTCCCAAATGTTACTACTACTATTCCAATTTATATATATGTTTATACCTACCATATGTATGGATTCTATTAAGTATGAGTCTTAATCTCAATGTCCAATTTCATACGATCAATCCAAGTGTCCGAGGTATTAGCTACAATTACATCCGAACTTCAAATGTCGTGTCCGAGTATTATTTCTATAATCCATTCTATTATTATATATAAGTCCTTAATATCCGAGTTCATATACTTAGTCCAAGTATCCAAGTCAAGTGTTCAATGTTTCAAGTCAATGACTTCAAAATCCAATCTTCTAAGCGAGATGTCAAACTACTAATCCATCTAACGTGTAGCTTTGGTCCGAATAAGCTCGTCAAGTCCCATACGCAAGTTATTCATATATATAAAGAATGTAGTTAATACAACTATCAAGCTAGTAGGTCTAGCTATACCTCACACTCGTCTTAGGTTCGCGTCAACTAGGTTCTGTCCTGGTTGACTTCTGTTGACCCGCTCTTTCTGTTGACCAGTTTGTTGACTTATGTTGACCGTCTGGTTGACCTGGTCAACCTCTGTTGACCAAGTTGCTCCCTAGTTTTACCAAGAACCTAACCACTTCTCCATAACCTTTCATCGTAACCACCACGGCCACCATCATCTTCACCGAAAGCCACCATAACAGCCTATACTGTCACCGTCGGTTATCACCGTACTGTCCCGGAGCTCGGATGTCAAAGACTGAGCAGCTGCCGGAACACCCATTCAACCACCGCCGCCGTCATCTTTCAACATCAACCACCGCCGTCTTCTTCCTTCTGGTTATCTTTCAGTCGTTCTGTGACTCTCTCTCTCTCTCTGATTTTCTATAGATCTTATAATAAACATCAAAGCGAAGGGGGATGGGGGTGTTGATTGGGGGTTCGGCCTCCGGTAGCTCCGCCACAAGGAGGAGGAGACCCTCCGGTCACCTATTTCTCCATTCTCTTTCTTTCGCCTTCTTCCTTCCATTCGAAATAGCAGCGGCAGATTTATAATATGTATGTAGGTGTGAGAGGAAATAATATACAAGTATGGGTGGGTGTGAACTAAATAAGAGGGATAGAATGGAGAGTTTATTATAATTGTGTGTGTATACGAGAGTTAGGGAGAGGGAGTGCAGGGAAGTAGTTTATCCAAAAGGGAATAGGTTTTTATACTAGTAAAGGTGTTTGTGTTCTTGACACATGGGGAGGCACATGGCACCATCTTAAGGTGCCATGTAACTCTAATGATGAGAAATCAAAAAGGGACGGGACGGGTTCGTTATCGCGTATAAACTCGGTCTCGTGACGCGTATTCTATAATAATATATTATATATACAGGTTCGGTTTTTAGTTTCGTACATAATTGACACGGTTATTATTTATCTTGGTTAACTATTTCTTGTAAAATAATATTATAAATGCGAAATAAAATTTTGGAGTCCGTTCTGGGTTGTTACAGGTAAACTATTGTTACTTCCCCTATTTCAGGTGCAACAATTGCTGGTAAGGAAGCTATGTGTTTTTAAGGTCAAGGAAGGCAGCTTCAACTTCCACTATCCAACAGAATTCCTTCTTATTAATATAATTTTCAGTGTTTTAAAGAAAGGTAAGGATTTTTTTACTGACTTAGGAAGGAAGCGTTTTAGGGCAGCGATTTTACCATTGAGGCTTTGAACTTCTTTTTTAGTGGTAGGTGACTTCATGTCCAGGACATCTTGTGTCTTGTTTGTATTCGCTTTGATGCTTTGTTTCCTAAAGATGTGGGCAAGGAACTACCCTTCTTCAAACCCAACTGAGCACTTGACAGGGTTAAGCATTATGTTTATCTTTCGAAGTTTGTTGAAGGTTTCTTTGATGTCTTCAATCATTGCTTCACTTGTCTTGCTTTTGATGACCAGATCATCTACATAAGCTTCCTTGTTCTTCCCAATTTGTTTAGAGAAATCTTGGTCTACTAACCATTGGTAGGTTTCTCTTGCATTCTTGAGCCTGAAAGGCATATTCTTGTAACAAAAGATCCCTTTGTCGGTATGAAAGGCTGTTTTTCCTTCATCCTCCTTCTTTATTTGGTGGTACCCCTTGTAGTCATCTAAGAAGCATTTATATTGAAAGCCTGTGAGGTAGTCAACCTTCCAATCTATTTCAGGAAGGAGGTAGCAGTCTTTAGGGTATACCTTGTTTAGATCTTTGAAGTCCATGCACATTTTCCCTGAACTTTCTGGTTTTGCCACCATCATAGGTGTCACACCCCGCCAAGGCGGAAACAAGGGATGCGACTTCGAATGATTTCTAAGCACAAAGTTCACATGAGCATTAATAAAAATAAAATAGGGACTTCCATTAGACAACCAAATTTCACGAACATAACGTTAATTGTCTTAAGATAAAAACCATTGTATGAAAATGTTTGGATTAAAACGACACAACAACGGTTCAAAAGGTAGTATCCCATAATGCTCACACGCGACCCTCCCAAGTTCCATGCTTCATGCTAATTTCCTGAAAAACATGCATGTAAAAAGTATAGGTCAACATAAAGTTGGTGAGTTCACGCGTTTGTATATAATGGACATGTAATCCAAAATTGACTAAATTACTGCCTAGCTAGGGTAATAATCAATATGTGATATGACATGAACCCATAACCAAACCTTGACATGTTGTGCCTCGCCCATTGTACACTAAAGACAATGAAATAATGTGAAATACTAGCACTCTTTTGATATCTGTCATCTGGTCAGAGCGACTGACCAAGAGTGGGGGTGTCAACCCAATAGATCTATTCTGGTGTTTCATGGCTAAGTCCATAGCTAATGGTTATATTGTGATGCATGACACGAGGGCTTAATGGATCCTGAACCTTAATGTCTCATGTTCACTTAATAGTCATATTTGTAACTAAAAACTGTACGCATGTTTTTCCTTCGGAAAATGTAAAACTGTAAAAAGGGGCCATGTAAAACTCACCTGATGTCTGACTGCTAGACTGGATTGTATCTGACGTGGGAATGTCTGGTCTGGGATACCCTATCTTCAATTAAAGGAAACTTAAGTCTATGTTTTGTCCTATCTACCATGAGTTTGTTCACCCGACTTGCACACCTATGGACTGGGTGTTTTTGTACCACTATCCATATATGTCACACATTGCATGTGTTGGGAAATGTTCGTTTTTGTCGTTATTGTGGCTATGATTAATCTTTTATGGTAAACCAATGTCTTGACTTACTTAATGTTATCACGTGGCACTTTAGTCCTGGTTATGTATATCTAAAAGTGAGTCATGGACGTACATTTCGATAGTTTTGTATAAAAATGACATAAATGTTTTTAGGGTTTAACATAGGTTTCCAAGAGAACTCTTGTGTTAAGCTTATTAACACATGTTTTTGTTGACATTAACACATGTTTATAAAACTATCAATGGTGTATGTTATAAATTTGAGTATCAAATCCTTAGCCTGGGCCGGGTCTTGACCCTATACATACACGCATACACCCTCGTGTATGTGTGTGTAAGTATATGTCCATATATGTGTCCTAGGGTGTATCTATCTACGTACGTATGTGTGTGTGTACATATGTTTATATATTGAACTTTTAACACAAAACTTGAGTGCTTAAGTTGATTTTATCTAACATAAATGGTGTAGGGTGTCGTATTCGTGAGTGACGGGCTCAGGTGAACCATGATTGTGGTCGAAATAGTGTGGAAAAGAGATATGGTTTCGGTTTGTTTACCTTGTGTATAGCCAAGAGAAAACAAAGAAAATAAAATAGTTCCTTCCACAATGTGGCTCCTAGATGCTAGTTGTGACTCGTGGCTCTCAAATGGTGATGGAATTCGATTGACTGAAGCCCTTTTGGGATGCTTGTTCTCGACCGAAAGGAAACAAAGGAAAAGGAAGAAATATGATGGTGCTAAGTGTGTTTAGGATGTGTGTTGCTTGTGTGATGTTTCATCAGGAGTCCTTGGTCCATATATATACACGAGAGAGAAGCAAAGGTGAGTAGGGTGTGAGATTCAACTATGGTAAGTCAACCTTGATGGATTGTTATGATAAAAAGGTGGTTTCCATTTGTGTATAAGAGGTTGACTTAGATTTGTGTGTGGTTTGTCTAGGGAATGTAAGGGCCGGAATTTTTGGATGGGTATGGAGGTTTTGGTAGTCAATATCCCTTTGTCCATGTTATAGATTAAAGTATCATGCCATGTTGGTGAAATGTCTTGGAAATGGTAAGCATGAGAAGGCATGTTCATGTTGTTTTTGTTGGGGTTGAATTCCGCAGTTCATAGGGAGAGAAAGAGGGTTGGTTTGGGTTTTTCAAACATGGTTAGGTTATTTTCAAAGTGATTTTGTTGCTATGTTAGTGTAACTCTTGGAAATAGGGTGTTATGGTGTGAGTTTGAGAGTTATATATACATGTGTGTGTGCGCGCAATAGTATATGTATGTAGGTGAGGGATATTTGTCACTTTTCCAAGCATGTGTATGTGTGTGTGTATCTGTGTATATATATGTATATGGGGATGTGTGTGTCTTGTATAAGTTAGATAGTGTCCAAAATTAACACACATTCCTTTGTATTGGAAATGTGGGAGTCAAAATTTCTAGGGAAAGAACAAGGGGTTTTTGGCAAGTCAACTTGTGTAAGCTTGGATGGTTAAGGTGGTTGATGTGTTGGTGAATTCATCTTATAAATATGGTAGTTTTATATTTATTTTAGTTATTTATATTGTGTTTTTAGTTAGTTTTTATATTTATTTTAGTTATTAACAGATGTAATTAATTTATGTAGGTAAACTAATATGTTAGAAGAAAATGTGAATCAAGTTGCCAATTAAGTTAATTGATTTTCTTTTTCCATTTTGGTACAGGAATACATGGCATCAATTAAGAAATAAACACACTACATGTTCTACAACCTACAAGTCAATGGAAACAAAATTTTATATAGGTGGGCTTTTAGTGAATCAGTTGGCTAGAACAATCAACAATGTGATGATGCTTGCTTCTCGACAAATTATTTAGAGGCCCAAGAAGTTGAAAACAAATAGCCCATTAAAGGTATATTTAATGTCGGTTACTTTGTTAAATAAAGGGGAGTTCTTTTGACGGCAGTTTTGCGGGAGGCACGAGAGGAGAGGTCGAAGGCAGCAGCCTTTTGACGGGGACGCACGCAAGGCAGAAGGCAAGAGGAACAAATATTGAAATAAGATGGAGGCTTCTACCATAACCATGAGCGGTTAAGTTATTCGTGATTTCCCCGGTGAATCTTTGTATTGATTTTGTATTCTGAACTCGTTTTGATTATGTATGAACTAGTATTTTTACTACTTGTGTTGGATTGAATAAACCTTGCTTATATTTGAACCAATTTATATATTAACTGTGATTTCTCTGGCATCATAGGGAGGTTGGTTGATATTTGTATAGGGATAATTAGGCGTACGGTTTACGTTGAAAACATGTCCCTAGTTATTTCAATCTAAATAGTTATGGTGACAAGATAGGATAACTAGATTATTGGGTTGTAATAGCTTAACTAGATTGTTCGGTTACGCTTGAAAATCGTCCTTAGTTATTGTGACAGGATAATTAGGTTGTTCGGTTACTCTTGAAAATCAATCCTAGTTAATAGGTTGTTTGGTTACTTTTGAAAATCGTCTTTAGTTAAAGTTACAAACCAATAATCCCAAGGCCATGTCTATGTGTGTTCTTGTAGTTAAATCGAATAGGCTGCAGGATTATACAAATAGGATCCCGGTGGAAGTTACATTTATCTTTATTATTTATTTAGATTATTTTGTTATCATTTCAACATTTTTATAAAACAAACAAAAAGATAAAACTAGCAACCTTCATAATTGTATTTTTATATTTATTTGTTAACTAGATTAGACGAACAAATAATTTATGTGATATTAACCACATGCTCCTCGTGGATTCGATATTCCCTACTTACCCTAGCTACCTAGGTTATTTAGGTTTTGCATGACCCATGACGACAGATGGTCATCAAATGGCGCCGTTGCCGGGGAGCTAGTGTGCTTAGTATTACATTGCTTGTTTGTTTGTATTTTTATTTAGTGTTTTGAAAAAAAAATTAAAAAAAAAGTAAAAAAAAAATAGAGAATCTAAAAATAATTGTATTCTTATATTTGTTATATTTAGATTTCACGTGGTTGTTAAGTTGTTTGTGCAGATCTAGGTTACAAGCACTTAATATACCATGAATTGGGTTGATGAAGACAATGAAACATGTTATAGTTGTGGAAGTTTTGCTCACTGGACTGAAGATTGTCAAGACTGTCCAATACCCTTACCACCGCTTGATCCGCATTGTTTCTGTGGCGGACAAATACATATAGATGAAGATTGCCCAATATGTTGGAGTGATCCAGAATATTGGGATGAAATGTGGAAATCTGGGTACCGGGCAAGTCCATGTCGAGAAGACTATCATAGTCACTATGACTATGAACCTGAAGAGGCACTATTTTCAGGTAACCATGAGGATGATTATTATTATTATGAAAATTCACAATTATGCTATTCACCAGGTTACCCTCAAAATCAATACCAATTTCCTCCATATGAAGAAGAATGTGTAAAGATTACATATCAAAGCAAGGAGGAAATGTAACTCGCTCGAATCGAAGAGAAATTATCTAATGTCGACGAGTTGTTATCAACACCTAACCTTTCAATTCAACAAAGAATTGATTACTTGAGCTTTAAGTGCAAGATGTTATCGAAAAGGATAGACATAGCTGAGTCTATTTCTCCTTTGCCTGATGATATCAGAAATTATTCTCAAGTAAAGGATGAGGTTGTGGAGATTAATACCACACCAAATCCTTCATTTATTGAAGAGTTACATTTGGAAAAGGTTGTTCATGTTATTGATGCAGGTGTTACAAGTCTTTCTCAAGAATCTCATAAGTCTCATCCCGCACTGATTAACTTTATAAACAAGGTTCGGGATGAAGATTCAAAAGTGAACATTAGGATAACTAGATTATTGGGTTGTAATAGCTTAACTAGATTGTTTGGTTACGCTTGAAAATTGTCCTTAGTTATCGTGACAGGATAATTAGGTTGTTCGGTTACTCTTGAAAATCATCCCTAGTTTATAGGTTGTTTGGTTACTTTTGAAAATCGTCTTTAGTTAAAGTTATAAACCAATAATCCCAAGGCCATGTCTATGTGGTGTTCTTGTAGTTAAATCGAATAGGCTGTAGTATTATACAAATAGGATCCCGGTGGAAGTTACATTTATCTTTATTATTTATTTAGATTATTTTGTTATCATTTCAACATTTTTATAAAACAAACAAAAAGATAAAACTAGCAAACTTCATAATTGTATTTTTTATATTTATTTGTTAACAAGATTAGACGAACAAATAATTTATGTGATATTAACCACATGCTCCTCGTGGATTCAATATTCCCTACTTACCCTAGCTACCTAGGTTATTTAGGTTTTGCATGACCCATGACGACAGGTGGTCATCAGTGGTTTATGTTCCAATTATGGCAATTGTCTTGGACTTGGTGGGATTGTGTTTTGATGTGTATATATATGTGTAGATACAACCGTATGTATGCATGTGTGAATGGTGGTGTATTTGTTTGATGCTACTACTCACATAAGTCTATATGGATCGAATTTTAGAGTTACAAGTGGGCTCATTGTTCGTGGTTTTTACTAGTTTTCCATGGATATCACGTCGGGTGATCTATTGTTCTTGAACATTGTTTGTTTTTGTTCTTGATTGGATTACAAATTGGAACCTTGTGCTCAATTGTATTGATTCCCAAAACTAGGGTTTTGCATGGATTTCCTATAATCTATCATGAATTATTCAACTAACTGGGACTTTGTATTAACTAGTGTGTCTATTGCTACACTGCATGCCTCAGGATTGACTTGTTGGAACCCTGTATGGCCCAATTGTGATGCAATAGATGAAATGTAATGCCATGCACAACGTATACGTCTAAGTGAGTGTACGTCATGATCTGTGATTTCAACGGGTGTCACAATAGGATTAGAGACCCAAGAGTGGTATTTGACTTCTCTTAGGTATCCAGCCTTAACTAATTTCCACTTCTTGACAAGCAGCCATGCTTCTGGCTAGGGCCTAGATCCTTTTCTTTTGGATGACCGAGTTGTATGAGGGAGCTATGTTCAGGAGTGTTCAACCAATTCTCTTGGTACTCACGTCATGTCATCGGAGCACCAAGCGAATACATCTCTACTTTCCTGCAAAAGGTTGGTTAGTTGGCTAATAACAGGGTAGGGGATCTCACCATTGATTTTGATTGTTTGCTCCGGAAGGCAGGATTTATACTTATTTCTCGATTGGGACTTGCAGCAAGTGGTTTTGCCTCTTCCACTGAGGCTATCAGTAGGGCTTTGGCTGAGGACTTCAAGGTTGCAATTCCTTTCTCGGTGGGGAACTTCATTAGACAATGTGTCATAGAAACAACATCGTCAAAGGTTGTGATGCCTACCTTTCCAATGACGATGTTGTAGCTGGAAGGGTACCTGGTTACTAAGAAAGTAAGCTCCTCTGTTCTAGACAAGTCATCATCCATAAAGCAAACATTAAATGTGAGCTTCCTTAGGGGATGGACATGTTCCCACGACAAGCCAACTAGAGATAAATCTGATGGTTTGATCTTGGATTTTATCTCATCACTAAGCTTTTCAAAACAACCTTCGTACATTACTTCGAACGAAGCACCACAATCCATGTATACCCTGTCCACAGGGAAGCCATTTCGGCTTCCATAACTATAGGTTTGATGATCAGCTCGTATGGGGCAGGAGAGGGAGCATATGTAGCCTGTTCCAAGGTTTAGTGCAAGCCATTTTTACATGTTGGGATCCTTCTTGTCGAATAACATTCACCTCCTTATCTTTCTTTCTTTCGTCCTTCCTTCCCTTGATGTTTTTAATCAGGTGAGCCAGCTCCCCTAATTAACAGCTTCTTCTGTCCTTTTCTTTAACTGGTTGCAATCGTTAGTGTGGTTGCCTATGTCATTGTTGGAGGCACAATGCCTACTAAACTTCCCTCTTGATAGAAGGTTTTGATAAAGGTTTAGGAGCACGGAAGGTGTATTTAACATTTTGTGTGGAGAGTATTTCTTGTGGTGTCTTGGTGAGGACAGTGAACACCTGCTTCTCTTTGTCATTTCCTTCCTGGCCTAGGGACCGTTTCCTTTCTTCATTTCTCCTGGGTTCGAAGGATCTGTGAGTACGTCTTTCATTGTAAGGTTGGAAACTTGGCCTTCTCGAGCCGGAAGAGCCACCTTGGCAGCTTTCCTTGTCTAGTTTCATTGATTCTTGATAGCAGAGAGCTTCTTATCCCCTAAGGAAGCTTCAGCTCTTTCGAAAGCTTCTTCCATGGTTTAAGGAACGTCTTCGTGGAATCTTCATAGGATCTTTTTGGGTCGTATGGGCCAATGAAACCGGAGACTTTTATCTTCTTTGTGGTACCCAACGGTAATTTAGACCTTCCCTCTTGTATGTTTCTTTGAAGGTTCTAAGATCTTCAAGCTCTCCCTGCTGATTTGGTGCAGGATGCCATCATCTTTGGTGCCCTTTCTCAGGGGAGTGAAGTTGGATATGAAACTTCTTCTTAGATCTTCAAAAAAGAGATGCTTCTGGATGGGAGACCATAGAAGCATAGCCAAGCAGGGCTTACCAAGGTTTGTACGAACATATGACAACATTTGGGATTTTTTCAGTTGGGTTTCGGGTTTTTATTTCGAGTTTTAGCCTGGTTGGGATGAATATGACTAGGTTGGAAACTGTTTCAAAACCAATTGATATTACCGGGTGTAGAAAAAACTGGTTTTGGGTTTTTTTGTTGAGTACTGATGACGTAGGTAGCCACAATGAGAAATACCAACTTTTATAAAGCTCTTAATCTTAAATGGTTAAAAGCTTAAAAAACATCTACTTGATGGGATGTCTATTGTGACATGCTCAGCGTTCATTCGCTTAATATAAATACCCAGGCACCCAGACGCACGTATTTAAGTGAGGGAGTCCCATTGTTCAGTATGCAATAACCTCACTCACCTAAAGGGGTGAAGTCTTATCTGTTAGGGGCGAAGCTTCTTGAGGGTTAGCGGGTGCCCCGACCCCATCTGTTTTTCTGCTTAGTAGTGTAAATTTATACGTTTTCGCATGAAAATTTTATACATAATTAGTTTGGGCCTTGCCGTTTTATTGATCCTGTGACTTTCGCCCCCCTCAAAAATATATTTCAAGCTCCGCTACTCCTTATATGTGTCAGAGAAAAGAGAGTCCACTCTTACCCCTTTAAGCCTATGAGCTAGCCTTGCACTCCTCGACTATATAATGGTGCCTTGGGCACCTTAGGTAAGATCATCAGATGCATTACGCTCACTATTACTCTCACACCATTTTCTCAACTCCTAGGAATATCTAACTTATTCTTATGCAGGAGACTCTCTCCCGCTTTCAAACTAACGATTTTGTTTGGATTGTAGAAATTTTCAAGCCTTAAAGCACCAGAGATATCTAGACCATCATCCTACAATTATTTGTTTTAGCAACAAGTACTTGTACGTACCCGGGTTTTCTTTACATCGCTAGTTTTGATTACTTCAAATGGGCTCATGGCCGTGACACAACAATAAAACATTCGACTAAGAACATCACCTTATCCAAACTCAACCCGTTTATGGCTAAACAATTAAATCTTAATAGGATTTCACAACTAATGTTAGTTTTATTTATAACTAATATAAATTTAATATGTAAATACTAGAATAGAAACTAAAATACTGAATCGACTAATTTTTTAATTCATATTCAATTCATTCAAATATATTTAACACTGACTAAATTGAACAGTAAGTGGCCAATATTGTCATTTGCCACTTACTGTTCAAGTGAAAGGGGTGGCGGCGCAGCTTGTTGCCCGTCTACCTTCTATTATGATGTAACTTTCATATTTTGTTTTAAATGAAATTATTATATTGTTCTTAAAAAAAAAATTGCCTTTTGCCTTTATTTTACAAGGTGTTTTTTTTTCATATCCATGTTTCCCCAATTCAAAGCCTTTTCTTACTTCATCATCAGCCCACCACCACTGCCATGATCGTCACCAGTTACCACCGTCATAATCCATCGTTCACTATATCCCCCTTTGCCTTTATTTTACAAGGTGTTTTTTTTTTCATATCCATGTTTCCCAATTCAAAGCCTTTTCTTACTTCATCATCAGCCCACCACCACTGCCATGATCGTCACCAGTTACCACCGTCATAATCCTCTGTTATATACTCACAACCATTTTCAACAAATATTAAAAAATAAATACAGTTTCCTGTTTTCCCAAAAAGATTCCCAATGAACCCTCAATATACCGATAAACAATAGATTCCTCATTTTTCTTCACTCACAACTACTTCGAACCCCATAAAAACTTATAGGTTTACTCATACCGTGCTCTAAGCAACAAAAACTATTTCCTTTATCATCTCTCTAGAAACAATTAATTTGTTTAAGCTTGCTAAAAAAACAATTTGGGTAAATAAAAAGCCTACTATCAACGTTTGTGTGGTATGTTTATACTTTAGCCTTTGTTGTTTTCTATACTAACCGAACACTAGTATTAGTTATGCATAGTTTTTAAATAAATCAGGTACTAACTTTCTGAAAGAAAAAAAGAGAGAGTTCACTTGTAGGATATCTAAGAAGCCATAATTTTTTGAACTTTTTTAAGGGTAACAAACAATTGTAGAAATAGGTCATTCATATATTATTAATCAATGTTCATTTTTTTTATTAAATCTGTGACGGTGGTGACTAGGCTACCTTCGTTAAAAATCGCGTAACGCGTTGTGTAAAACAATTAGTTTTAGGAAAAATTAACTATTTTTTTTTAAAATTATTTGTTTTAATTGAACTTAACAAATGACTTTATTTACTTGTTTTTCCATGAGACTACCAACAATAATTGGGGTATGATGATCTCCCCACGACCACAAGAGTCTGGAATATGTGTCATATTTTATTTTCTTCTTGGAAAAAAATATTACAAAAAAGAAAAGAAAAATGCTACAGAAAAGGAAAGGGTTAGTTTGTGTCGTTACATGGCAGGTGGACCCAGTCAACCATTGTTTACTCGTCAACGGTTTATTTTATTATTATTTTTTTAACCTATCCTTATCAGTTTCAATTATTCAAGTTTTGGTCATACAAACTTGTGCACTATCTTATATTCAAAAGCTCTAAACAATTTTTTGCATTTTGTTTAAATAGTGTTTTTTTCTTCATTCTATCATCATTGATTACACATACAAAAGTCAATTTCATTTGTGAGTTTCTTTACAAAAACCTCTAATTTAAAGCCCATCACAACCATTGATCAAGCATGATCAATGGTTGTGATTAATGGTCTCACCTTTTAATTAAAATAATACACACAAATTCACTAAATTCCGAAAATAAAGCAATATGGTAATCTTTAGGAAGAATTACAGAAATCGTACTTTATGTTTACCTCTTTTTTCAGTGGATGTCCTTTAATTTTAAAATTGATGAAAATCGTCCCTATATGTTCTATAATCTTCCAGTTTTTGTTCTTTAGGCCTAACGTGGTTAGTTTTTCTGGTTAAGTTATGTCATGTGGAGGTCACATGAGGACATTATTGATATTTCACCTGCTTTTTTATTTCCTCCCCTTTTAAAACCCATCCCTGATACACGAAAACCCCGATTCGACCAAATTATATGCTAGTTGCCATGCTTACGATTCTTAGATACTTAGACATAAACCATTAACTATTATTAGCCCACTTAACATGTATAGCGCTATAGGGCTAGCACACCGCCCCCTTTATGGGTCATTGTTAAGATTTAAACGGCCTAGCATGAATATGCTAGGTATACGCTGTGGTACTCGCGGGTTTGAGTTATGTTCTTTGTATGGTATGTATGTGCAATGCTATAGTATGAGATTCGAGTAAATCATTCTAATTACTACGTATGTAAACCAAAACTAGTATGCTCACCAATGCTTTATGTGTTGACGGATATTTTATACATGTTGCAGGAAAAAGCTTGATGAGATGATACAAGAAATATCACATAGGACTCAGCTTTAGAAACAAACGAAACAATCTATATTCATGTCTATGTTGATGTATTCTCTTGTGAACGAATTGTAAACTTGTTGTATCTTAAATACAAATGAAATCTATTTTAAATATATTGTCACAACTTAGTGTTATGAAGTCTTTGAACAATCTATCACAAGTCGCGCCTCGATGTATTCCGCCATCGGTTGGGGTGTGACAGATTGGTATCAGAGCCATGACTATAGGGAATTAGGAAAAATTGCCATGATTGACCTAGTCTATAGTTAGGAACCTTTATTTGACTACTTCCTTTACATGCTTGAAATACTTGATTTTCCTACTTGCTTCTTATCAATTTCATAAACCTTAAAGATGCATGCCTTTCCTAAGGCAACATATATTCCAATACAAAGACACTCGTATTTCACAAACGAAAGAAACTCACTAAAATAGGCGTGAAACCCTTACTTTGGTGACAATTTTCAATCCGTTTCATTCCTTTTAAATTTTTGAAATTTCATCATCGAGAGAGGAGTGATTTCCTTACCTTGATGACAAATTCACTCATCTCATTCTAGTGAAACCTTACCAAAGAGTTAGGATTCACTTCCTTTACTCTATGGGTAAGTACCAATCCGCATTTTGAAAACGAAACCATCAAGTTAGGAGTGATATCCACATCTTGATGACTAGTTTCATCTTCTCTCATTTCGTAAAAGCTCTACTACCAAGTTTAAGAGTAAATCTCTTTATCTTGGTAGCTCTTCATTCCTATACATTATCATATCAACTTTATCATCAAGCTAGGTGTGATTCCCTTTACCCTTGATGATTAGTTCCATTGCTTGAATTTTTCAACCTCTCCAAAATCTTAAACTTTCGATTGAGAATGGACATGTAGTAACTGGAAGGGTGAATACCGTTAACCGAAATCTCGGTGAGAGTATTTCCACCTATTAGGCCAACGCATGTTTCCAAACTCAACGTAAATTCAAATCCCTTTGGCTATCGCAGTTCCGTTCAGGAACAATCCAAGTCTTGTGTAAATCCCCCTTACGTTATGCAACGTACGTCAAGTCCATTTTACTAGACGCATTACTTAAACCTGTCTCACTTCTGCCTAATCCCTGTTTTGAATTTCTCAAAAGTATCGGTAAACAACATCATTTCTGAAAATATTTAATTTTTAATATCTTCAAATATTTTAATCAAACATTTTATAATAAATCTAGTTTCATGTAAAGCGTTTTATTACCAAGGATTTTCAATTATGCACTTTACAATGTTTTCTCCAACCTTATACATCGATTGACAATCGATTCTATAAAACGTTATATTTTGAACAAACCGAATTTTTTACATTTATGACATTTGTTCAAATGAAATATCAAATAAATATTCTCAAGTATTATAAATTATTATAATAAACATTCCAAAAATATTTATACATCCAAAACCTTAACTTTATGTAATTTTCCACTGATATTATCATATTTCACATTCTATTCTATTCTACGATACATTATACCAAATTAATTTTTATTATCAATTAATAATCCAATTACTATTCTATACTTTCTAACATTTGTTAACGTCTAAATTACAGAAATGCTAATGCTAACTATTATTTTTCATTATTATATTTTTGTCATATTTGATTGAACCCATATGAATCTCTTCATAACATACTCAAAAAATTTAACAAATATTTACCTACACCTTTTGGTTTCATAATCTTTTGTATTTTCTTTTTCACCGTTCAAAATCTCCCTTGTATTTTCTAAAAACAATCTTGTTCGAAACATGTACACAATTATTTTCGTTATGTGTGATTTTGTAATGTAAAAAAAAAAATTTGCAAATATGAATTTTTCTTTCATGAAACATGAAGTCCTTTATTTACCTAGATTCGTACCTGGTTTACAATTGAAAATTTTTGACAACGTATGAAACTTGACCTTCTCATATATGAGTTATAATAAGGATCATAAGCTCTTTTTCGCAAGCAAACGTCTATAAATTATTAATTCTTATTTTTGTAAAACCAATCATTTTCATAAACTTGATTTCATGTCAACTAGTCTATACCCCCACATGTCCACAAATTTTCAAGCCTAACAAGTTAAACTATTTACCAACAACGTTTTTCGTTTTCCACAACCAAGGTTTAAATTTCACTGTATTCCATATACATCATTCCCTACAAAATTTGATTATTTGTTGACCAAAAACTTCATTTTTTTTTCAAAAATCAAAATTTCTTATCATCCATTATCCACTTACAATATACGTCTCCATTCGTCACAATCATTGACTTACATATTATTAATATTCTCCAACACATTCTACACATCTAACTCCTACAAAGCTTAATTACTCATTAATTTCTCTTGCCCAGGGAAGGACTATTTCATTGTTCAATAAACTCAAACATTACTTACCATCCCGATTATCCATAAACCTTTATCTTGTATGATACAATCACAACTACGTCTACCTATACATACACTTTCGCATCTTGATATTCTTACGAATACACTTTCACTTTAATACATACATCCACTCAACGACTAGGAGAGACCGTTATCCCTACTTAGCAGTTTGGATGCATACTAGTTACACCTTCTAAGATACAATTATACTTATAATACATTACCTGATACGTTTTGATACATATACATCCCTCTCATAAACATATGAACCCGATACTTGAAATTCGATGTTATTCCATGCTATTTGCAACTGATCAATACATGAAACTTGTTTATCCATGAAACCTAAGGCTGATTACCGCGTAAATAGATTTCTTATGATAATTAAAAATTGATATTCTATAGTAACCTATGGCATTCTATGAACTTAATATTCCTGAATGCTCATAAATTTTATTATGGAAACATTCTATCCACAAATTCGAACTCGCTTATACCTAAAACTTAAACATCTTAGTACTCATGTTGAATCTCCCTTAAACTTGGAAAAGTAAACGATCCCTTATTTATTTCAATAAATGATAAACGTACTTCATGGATTACACTTACAACAAGTATAGGAATACATCTCTTTGGGATGTAGCCTTCCAGACA
>JAUTDX010003994.1:0-31608 GCA_030844895.1 Ambrosia x helenae
TACTAAAAATATATAGTAACATGTTTTGACTCATTACTTTTTTTTTGGAAGGCAAAAAAAAAAAGTAATGAGTCAAAACAGTAATGCATTATAACTAATTTTGAGTTCTGATAGAATAAGTGATCTGTAAAATATAATAAACTTCAGATTATTAAGTGAATACATAATGTTTAATGGTTGTATTTGAAAGATGCACAAGGTCTGTTGATTATCCTGTTCTCTACTAAAAAACTATTATGGTAAGTAGGCTCGTCTTCGAGAAATGTTAAAACGTTTTGGGTTTGGGGCACTCAAACCATATAATTTAAACTCAATCATCATATGTAAGAAACCATAATACGAGCATAATTGTTATAAAAATCATCAAAACAAAAGTATGGTACCAAAATGATTCTTTGATGCCTGATGGGCGATTATTGCTTTCTATGTCCCACTGATTCACTGTGACGCTGCTGTTTATGATGGGCGATTATCACATTCTATGGTGAATTTGTTGGTTTTTCAGTAAACTTTTTTATGATGGAGTTGCATTAAGATAACTTTTCTGTTGAAAATTATTTCATATTGAATACAAAGAAAAGATCTTGAATTGTTTTGAAGCTTACTTTTAGTCGTATTATTTTAATATCTTTGTTTTGTGTTGAATTATGGAGGGTGACATTGAATTGATATGTCTGCTCTGCATCTGTCTTGGTTCTGTTTAAGGTACAAAAAAATTAAATTTGCTTAGTTCCAAACTGTTTTATACTATGATGTTAGTTTAACAAGACTTTTTGAATGGAGTATTTTGAATTTACCAACAGACATGTTACATTTAGTCATGCCAATATTTTGGATTGCTTATGCGGATTTGGCGTATAGTATGGATTATGGTTTTGTAAGTTTTTGGTTTGAAGCTTTGTAACTTTTAAATACTGGTTTATGTTGGTTTTGAATATGGTATAAGATATTACTATTGTAATATTTTGGTTTAGGTGCCTAACCACATTCGGACACACACTTTTATCACAAGAATTTTTGGAGGTTACACTAAAATATCTACAAATTTATGCTATCTTTTTGTTATATATAATATAAAAGTAATTCCATTCATTATTCATATTTATCGATTAATGACTTATGAGTTTTCTTTCATTTTGCTCTAAATTATTGTTTAGTTAGTGGACATAATAGTAGCATATTAAGCGATTTTTTGCTTCATGGTTTGCTTTAAGCGATTGATTAAATAACAATTGTTATGTTATATTGTTTATATCTTCCGTAACTATTCATATTTTTAATGTTATTTCAGAAATGATTTGTATATTTTTGTGCAGGTTTGTGTCTTTTTTAATGTAGATCTTATGAATTTGTATACTTTTGGTGAAAATGATTTGTATCTGGTTTTTTCTGTTGGTTCTTAAGATTATATGTTCGTGTGAAGGTTTTTTGGGGTGCCAGTACAGGTCATGTATGGTGTTTCATCCTTATTTTTTTCACATACTTCAGTCGATGTTTGATACGTTGTAGGAGGCGATGGTACAATGGCTTGGGTCCTCGGGTCCCTAGGAGAGCTTCATAAAGCAGGTCATGAACGCAGCTTTAAAGGGAACATTATGCAAGCAGGTCGGGACCTATATGCACTTTTTGCTGTCATTTATTTATAAACTCAAATTTTATTATGTATGCTATTAGGTACGAATCATTCGATATTCATATTGCAAGTAGAATCATTGTTTATGCAGGGAGATTAAATGGACATCTAAATTTCTAACAACAGTAGATTGATTGTTTTACAACTCTGTTATTTTAAACTAATACATCCATGCGTTATATTTTGAATATATTATTTGTAAGTTACTAGATTCTTCAAATTCATTAGCCATTTAATGATTTGGTTGTAACATATTACACAAAGTGTTCATATCCGATTCTACAAATATAGTTGTTCACACACACACATATATATAAAATATATATATATATATTACATGTTTACAAATAAAAAATGTTATATTGTATGTTGTCATCTAACATATTAACTCTACTAATCGAACAAATAGTTATATTTATGTTATAAAATGTCATTAAACGTCATGTTGTACGGTTTTTTCATTTGACTTGGGGATCTACCGTGTTACTGATTGAGAATACATGCCTGTGCTCATATATTAAAGAGGATTAGAAAAGAGGGCAGATGTAATTCATTTTTATAAGATGGAAGACGTAATGTAACACCGAGATATTTTCTTTAAGAAACCAAATGCGATTGTATTTTGCATTAAAAGGTATATTTGTAGTGTTTGGTACATTTAGTTGATAAGTGGGTCCTATTTAAAAAATGGACGCTGATTAAACAAGTCATTTTTAGTACATGTTAAATCAAGTAGGGTTGAGTTTTACCTACGATAATTTAAAACAAAAAAACTAAAAAAACATGGGTATCTTGAAATTGACCCTTTAAACCTAGCCTTCTCTCCATTTGGATCCACATATCTCTCAATCAAGAACTTAATTTTTTTTCCTTCTTTGCTGCAAGTAATCAGAATCAAAGATTTTCATTTTGTTCTTTTGTATTATGTAACTTTCAACATATAAAACAACTTTTATACTACAATCTTTATAGATTTTTTTTCATTTTACTTGTGTATCTTCCGGTGTACACCCGGGACTCTAACCTAGTATATATATATATATATATATATATATATATAGGGAAAGGATATTTTGGAAACCCACTTGAGTTGAGAAAACCTTTGAAAACCCATGTAAAAAACCATTATTTTTTTTTGAAAAAAATAACCAATGTAAAATACATGTTTTTAAGCATTTTGGGCAAAAAAATGCTGATTTGTTAAGTTTTTTATTAGACCATGTTATTTTTTCGTTTTATTTTACCAGCACCAGTAATGTTACGTACGTAATAAACGTGTGGACGGTTGATATTATTTAAAAAAAATTATGGTTATTAATTTTTTTTATTACCCCCTGTTTTTTTGGGTTTTATTGTATCAGCACCAAAGTTGTTGCATACGTAACGAAAGGTCAATATGGTTTTTCTTTTTAATATTCACTACTTTTTTAAAATAAAAAACATAATATATAAAATTAAGATTAATCTGACAACATGAAAAAATATATTACAGTGCATCTGTTCTAGGTTTGTAACATATGTTAATATTCATCAGACGACATCATATTGCTAAAGTGGTGGTGCATTGCATTGCTATACAAAAACTTCCAATAACCATACTTCTCAAAGAAAAGTCATACATCATATTGTTAAGATTCATTAGCCAACATCATAGTGTTAAAAAGATTCATACACCGCCCTTTGGCATCCAATAACCATGCTTTTCATAAAAATCCAATTCTTCATACGTAAAATGTACACCCCCACATCCTCTATTGCAACCAACAGTAGCAGAGGGCATCCAATAACCATACTTGGCATAAAAAGCCCACTGTTCCTCCGTATAACCTATACCCTCCCATTGTGCCCTAATACGCGCACCTTCCTGCGACGCTGGTTTCTTCAAATCAGGTTCATATGGTTCTTCATATTCGGCCCCTGGGTCTGATTCGTAACCGGCAGCCCATTCGGGTGTGTAAATGACATCATGCAAATGATCCTCCGGTGTCATATAGTCTTCTAGGTGGCGGATATTGTTCGGGAAAAACATAATCAAATGCCGCATTCCAATCGAAATCTTCGTTGCATACAAACCCATCGTCCGCTGCACTACGGGTATAACCGGTTGTAGGGGCGGGATGACCGGGGCAACAGGGGGGACGGGTTATGTTCGGCTGCAACAGGAGGGATATCCAATTCAACTGGTGGGGGTGGTTCAGGTGCAAGTGCAATGTCCAGTTCATTTTGAGGTGGCTCGTGACGATTGGGATCAGATGGTGACGGGGCTCAAAAACCTCCCAAGGGGGAGTGCTGGGGTTGGAATTCATGCTTTAACTAACATAGGACCTGTAACATATGTTATAGCAGAGTAAATGTTGACATTTTAAATATGAAACGGGAAAAAAAACCTATTCTCTGTTAAAAACATACAGCTAATAGAAAAAAAAACTCATATATCAAAAAAAAAAAAAAAAACACATACAAGGTGCAAAAAAACACAAGTGTTACATGTGTAACAAACGTTTTTTTCCTGGAAACACAGACACACTTTTGTAGTCTACACCCATCATACATTTTTTACTGAATTAAAAGCAACCTTTGACTGCAAAACAGATACGTACACACGTAACACCTAGCTTAACACAGAAAAAAACCCTAAGTAAATAACACAGATGATACGAACATATAGATGAGAAAAACACCCGAACTATACACAGAGATGCTACGAACATACAACATAAAAAGAAAAGTCATTCTGAAAACAAATAACAACACATTTTCTGTCTTTAGTTATAGATAAGTCTAGATGAGAATACCACAAAAACCGACATTTTCTCTAAAAAAAAGAAATAGGTAACATAAAAAAAAAACTCATACATGAGAAAAAAAAAATACACAGACATGGTGCAAAAACACGAGTGTTACATGTGTAACAGGCGCTTTTTTGTCTGCAAACACAAGACAAAACTTTTGTACTCTGCAATAGAAGAACCTTTTACTACATATGTGTGTTATGCTAGAAAACATAGAACAAAATTTGACTGTAAAAACAGATATGCTACACACGTAACACCCTAACTAAACACAAAGATTATACGAAAATATACACGAGAAAAACACCCTAACTAAACACAAAGATGCTACGAACATAAAACACAAAAAGAAAAATCATTTTCGATGTTTAACATGTATAAGAAATCACCCAAAAAAAAGAGATGCTAGTAACACACAAAAAAAACAACAATTATTTCCAAATTAAAAAAATAAAATATTAAACCACCTAACCCCCCCCCCCCCCCCAACAAAAAAAAGAGATGCTAGTAACACACACAAAAAAACAAACAAATTTTTTTCAAACTAAAAAAAAAAATACTAAACACAGAGATGCCACCAAAAACAGGGCTGGAGCAAATAAAAAAAGTTGTTTGCCTCGAAAAAATCATTATGAAAAAACCATGCTTTTCCAGTTCAATCTATAATCTCTTTTTAACAAACATCCACAAAATTGTTTCAAAAATAAAAAAACTCGAAAACAGATACCCTAATAATAAACCTAAAAAATAACCTAAGAATTAAAAAATAAAAAAGGCATAACCGGTTACGGTGACAGGGAGGTGGCGACGGTGATGAATCTTATGTGGTGGGCTTCGATGATGATGCCACTGTTCTCATGAAACCAACGACGGTCCTCGTTCGATCAATGGAACGACTGTGCTCGGTGGTGGAGTAATTATAGATAGACGGTGATGAGGGTAGCTGGGGTGGTTCGGTGGTGCGGTGGTTGATAGGGTGGTTCGGTGGTGGTGTAATTACAGAGAGAGGGTTAAGAGAAGAGGTAATTCAAGAATCTCAAAATTTAAAAAATGGGAGAGAGAAAGAAAGCTTTTTATACTTTGATTAATGTGAGTGGGTGGGTTAAATTACAAATATAACATTTGTTTAATAAAATATCATATAATTTCATGGACTATGTGGAGCTTCTTGGACCACAAGATGGGTTTTTGGGGAGTTTCTTCAAAATTTTGGGTTTCTTGTGTATACTTAGCCTATATATATATATATATATATATATATATATATATATATATTATATATATATATATATATATATATATATACCATAAGAAACCCGCGCGATGCAGCGGCATCAATAATTTACAGCGCAATACTTATTTTTCACTGCTGTAATATAATATACAGTACTTCGATTTGACTTTTTATTCATAGCGTCAGTGCAATCTGCCATGCCTTACAGATTTCAATTAAATAATAGCATACAAATAAGAAAATATCAGATATATACACAATAATTTATTATATCATGAAAGTTACTGTCATGAACCCCATGCATCGATTAAGATATCAAAATTAATAGAACTAACCAACAATCTAACCAAACAAGCCGGAACCAAATAACCGATTTTTTTTATAAGATCAATTAACCCGGTGACTTTGCCTATAGTTTCGGTTGATGCTAATAGCCGAATGGCAGCGAATCTTGCACATCCTTTTAAGCGTTTGTGTTTCCGTTGTATTGCGTGGGCACTTTGCTAAACGTACAGTGATCAAAAGACTACACGACAAATATCCCATTTTAGTCCTATATCGGAGGGGTCATAAAAAAATGAATAATATTACACGACATACACAAATAAGCTATTAGAGAAAAAAAAACGTTTAATATATGGCCTAGTAAGATTAATGCGACACAAACATGATATTTTCCAGCATTCTCAACAACACATTTAGGGGGTGTTTGTTTTTCAGCTAGAAGTACTTCTGGTTACTTATGTCTGCGCCGCGCAGACGCGGGCAGACATTTGTGGCTGGAAGCTTGTTTGTTTTCCGGAAGACAAAACCTCAAAAAACCTCTGCGCGAGCTCTTCCCCATACAGACATGGCCTCACCTCTTCTTACCTCTTCTTCATTCCATCTTCCATACCTCCCCTCTCATCCCAAACCCTTCTCCTTCTCCTCCTCCCTCCTTCCCTACTCCTCGCCGCCGCCTCCCTCCCTCCCCTCCGTCGCCGTCGCCGCCATCTTCCTCCTCCCTCCTTCCCTCCCTCTCCACCGCCGCCGCCAACCTCTTTCCCTCCCTCTCCACCGTCGCCGCCGCCGCCATCTTCCTCCTTCCTTCCTCCCTGCGCCGTCGTCCACCTCCCCTTCCTTCCTCCCTGCGCGCCGCCCACTCCGGCCTCCTCCGCCCTCCTCCGGCCTCCCCGGCCTCCTCCGGTCTCCTCCTCCCTCGAATCTCCAGTCTCTGCAGGTATGTTTCTTTTTCGTTTTTTTTTTAATCAGTGTTAAGACTTGTATTCAGATTTGTTATTTGTTGTTGTAGTTTAGATATATTCAGATTTGTCAGATTTGAAAAACTTCCATATGTTCAGATTTGTAAAACTTTGATATGTTCATATTTGTTATTAGTATTACTTTTGTTATTTGTTGTTGTAGTTTAGTTATGTTCAGATCTGTATAACATTGATATGTACATTCAGTTCAATGCTTTATTGGTTCATAATGTTGATATTTTTAGATTTGTTATTTGTTGTAGTTTAGATATGTTCCGGTCTTTATTTGTTGTTGTAGTATTACTTTGGTGGTGGTGGTTAGTGACGGGGATGGTGGTTGTTGGTGACGGGGATGGTGGTGATTGGTGGCTGGGTTGGTGGTGGTGGTGGTGGTGTTGGTGACTAGGATGGGTTGGTGGTGGTGGTGGTCGGGTCAGATTCGGTTCAGGTGGGTTGTGGTTGGTTATAGTTATGGTTAGGTTAAGCCGCAGACGTTAACAAACAAACAGTCTTCTTGTTGCAGACTGCAGACCTTTGGTCCACCTCTTCTCCTGCAGATGTCTGCAGATGTGGTCCGCAGACTGCAGACCTTTTACCTCTTCAAAAACAAACAGCACCTTAGTGTCTCGTGACTAACAAGTGAGACACCCAAAGTTAATAAGCAATTATATTGATGTGTATGTGATTTGAATATACAAATTAACAAATCATTGCTGCAAAACATATTCAAAAGAAACAGATACATGAAGCAAACAAAAAATAGTTGAATTATTATAGGATCATATTTTTTAAACATGTACAGTTAATTTCAATCCATTTAGATAATGTAAGGGCCTTCATTTTAAGACCTGTTTGCAGTTTGACCATATAAACTTGGTGTTGAGTTGTTGAGAAGTCAAAGCCTAACTGAAACCCGAAACCCAACCTGATTAAATAAGACCCAACTTACCCGAACCGATAACAATTGACCGGACCAGTTAATAGGTTGAAAACACCTTGATCGGCAAAACCCCATTCACACCGAAGATTAAACCCCTGAAATTTGAATACCGATTTTTTCTAGGTCGGCTATTAAGGCTGGCATATCTTTTTTACTTCAATCATCAATGCTAGTCCCGACATACTATAATGCTTAAACATCCATCCCAATCATCAATGTTAGTCCCGACATACTATATTTTTTCTATGTGGCTTCGTTCTTCTTTCATCAAAAACTCCTGTTACTTCACTAAAAATACTCATCAATATTGCTATGGTCAGTCTTGGTTGTGTCAAAATAAGTCACAGGTACAGATTTCTAAAATTATTTGTGTAAAAAAGTACACCTTTTTTCATTTTATAGTTGAACCCAAAACCCAACCCGAATTGACCCAAACCCAACCAACCCTAGTATTAAATGGGTCATTTATCGGATCACTTTCTTTCAAGCCGAAAACCTGGACAACCCAATAAAAGAACCCGAAGAGCACCCATAATGGAATATGAATTAAAACCTTTTAAAAACAAAACAATAAGGCAATTATAAAAGTCATGCTTGGAGTCCTGCAGTAACAACCTTTATAGGCGATTGATGAAGACAAGGTCCCCTACATCCTGAACATGAACCATAAAACCGACTCGTTGTAAATCGAATGCACCACTCTTTCAACATGTCCATTGCTTGTGATATGCGTTGAAAGGCATCATTTTCTAGCAATCAAATCAAATCTTTCAGGCTTCAACAATGCAAAGTCACATAATAAAATCTCATTAGAAAACCACCAAATAGTTAACAAGTAGTAGATGAACAAAATAATAAGAAAAATATCAACATCAATAACAATACTTGTATGATTAAAGAGGGGTTGCAACCTGCAACAAGATGTTAATATGTTCTGAATTATCAAAACTAGTTCTAAATTTTGAATAGGATCAAATACATTTAAAATCTAAACCGAAAGAAATTAAAATCTCACTCCCTCACTAATGTACCTTAATTAACAGGTAACAAAAACACATTCAACACAAAGATTGACTCAATTGAACGCTTATTTGGGAAAACCACTTCAAAAAGCATATGAACTGAAGGATAAAAGAAAGAACATAAGGAGATGATGACACCCTAATATTTAGTGAAAGCGCACGTTTCTGCATGCAAGTTCTACTGATTGGTGCATGGTGAAGCATTTTTGTCTTACAGTAATGATGTTTGTACAAATGCAGCTCTTAACGACTTAACCTATACAATCATCTTACCTTGAAAGTTGTATCAGGGAGTGCTTGAGCCTACAAGTTACTAATAGATAGTGGCAGCTGTTGCAGGGTACCTATACATAGTTTAAATTAAAAACGCAATCACTTAGTTTGATAAACACAAAGGAATGTATATAAAACTTTTATATCCACAAATAATAAATAATGGATCGTAAAATTACATGAGGATTCATCGAAGACAACAGTACTTGATGTTCAGCCTTCCACTAACAAAGTAAAAGCACCAATTAACTAACACACACACATACACACACAATTAGACCAACCACGATAAAACATCCAAAACTAATGTAGTACTTACTTTTTATCAGTTGTTTAAGAAAATGGAGAGACCATAGTTATAAACAATAAAAGCAACCCAAAGTGACGAACCTAAACTTGAAAACTTTGGTCTTTCTAACAGCGCCAACTTCTTTTTCACGACAAGTAAAGCATATGCAGTATTTCTGCATTCTGAAATGAAAAAGAAAGTACTACATCATAATTTTATGGGTAAATTAAAAAAAAAATCCTCTTCCACTATTAATTTTAATGATATTACAGATGATAGACAATAACTATTTATACATGAAATTGAATTTATCTTTTGCTTCAAGAGAAGCTTTGGATATACCTTCGACAATTGTCCTGTTGCTCCATTACTATAAAAATAATGAATTAGAATATGAGGAGTTGCAAAAAAAAAAAGGATTGTACCTCAGGAATCCTGTGGAACTCTCCAAATATTTTTCACATGCTGAAAAGTTAAAAGTCAAATATGGGTAATAAGCAGCTGCTGATAAATAAAAGAAAGGTTGAACACAGTTAGTAAACGGGATAAAACTCTGGCGATTTTTCCTCTTCAAACCATAAAATTAGGGAGAGTAGGTGGTTGAACGTGGATGGACGGTCATGTTTGTGTAACTGAATGGGTTAAGTGGGCGGCATATGAAACTTTAAACTTTGAAAAATCATCTGGAGTAGTTTGCTTAAATTAAGGAAAAGACGTTTAACTATAATTTAAAGTTTAAGGGAATAAAGTGTAACTAAAATGAGTTATCAAAGTGTTAAAGTGTTTGAATAACTATTATATTCTCCTTTTAAGGTTGTTAATAAAAATAAAGTTCTTAAATTTTAGTTATCTTAAACTACCCTGCCTCATGTATTATAATATAATATAGATAACTAAAAGTGCAAATGTGACAATAGAAAATTTCATGTAATCACTTCAATGTACATGTTCATGGTGTTTTGGTACAGAAAGGTATATATTTCATCTAGTTAGTATTTAAAACATAAAATGCAATAATCACTTGTACATAAGACATTCTTTCTTGTACATTTCAATCCACATCAGTATTGACTACGACAAACACCGAAACGTTGACAAAAATGAGCCGGTCGTCATGGTATATTTGAATGTTTTTTAAAATATAATAGTTTTAAAGTTATGATGAAATTAAATAAAAGAATTATAATTTTGTAGGGGAGGGGAGGAAAATGTAATTACTAACTAAAAAGTAGGAAATTAAAGTGTATATTAGATAGGGTATTAAAGTATAAATAATGTATGAAAAACTATTTTACCCTCATTTTAAGGTTGTTAATGAAAAATTAGTTCTTAACTTTTGGGTATCTTAAAATACCCATCCTCATACATAATAATATAGTATAGATAGTATAGATAGGTTAAGTATAAAATGAAAAAAATAATGTTTTTTCAAAGGTTTTCTCAACTCAAAAGGGTTTTCATTTTATCCCTCCCATATATATATATATATATATATATATATATATATATATATATATATATATATATATATATATATATATATATATAAGGGAAATGATATTTTGGAAACCCACTTGAGTTGAGAAAACCTTTGAAAACCCATGTAAAAAACCATTATTTATTTTTGAAAAAAGTAACCAATGTAAAATACATGTTTTTAAGCATTTTGGGCAAAAAAATAACAAAAGCGCCGATGGGATTTTTTTTAAAAATAAACAAAGTTGCTAAAAAAACATATGTTTTCAGCTATTTACCTATGTTTTTAGCAACTTTGTTTATTTTTTTAAAACAAATCCCATCGGCGCTTTTTTTATTTTTTAGGCCCAAAACACTTACAAACATGTATTTTACATTTGTTATTTTTTTAAAGAAAAAAATTGTTTTTTTACATGGGTTTTTGAAGGTTTTCTTAACTCAAGTGGGTTTTCAATTTTTAATTGACCTATATATATATATATATATATATATATATATATAGGGTGAAGTTCCTGTACAAAGACAATATTTCGTGAAAAGTGTGAGAAGGATTAAAAATTGATATGTGAACATCATTTTTTGAACTTAGTCATGATGTTTTGGATTATTTTACCTAGAAAAATACCAAACATAACAATTAAAAACTAAAAACATTGTATTTTAAGCTTAAAACTTAAAACACAATGCTAAGAACATTAAGCAGTGTGTTTTAAGTGTTAAGTAGTGTGTTTTAGCTATTTTTTAAATTTAATGACTATAATACATTGTATTGTGTTTTAGATTGTTATGTTTGGTATTTTTCAAGTTAAAACAACCTAAAACATCATTCCTAAATCCAAAACATGATGCTTACATGTCAATTTTTAATCATTCTCACACTTCTCACGAAATATGTCTTTTGTACAGGAACCTAAAGCTATATATATATATATATATATATATATATATATATATATATATATATATATATATAGGAAAGGATATTTTGGAAACTCACTTGAGTTGAGAAAACCTTTGAAAACCCATGTAAAAAACCATTATTTTTTTTTTGGAAAAAATAACCAATGTAAAAATACATGTTTTTAAGCATTTTGGGCAAAAAAAATAAACAAAGTTGCTAAAAAAACATATGTTTTCAACTATTTACCTATGTTTTTAGCAACTTTGTTTATTTAAAAAAAAAATCCCATCGGCGTTTTTTTTTAATTTTTTGGCCCAAAACGCTTAAAAACATGTATTTTACATTTGTTATTTTTTTCAAAGAAAAAAAATTGTTTTTTAACATGGGTTTTCGAAGGTTTTCTCAACTCAAGCGGGTTTTCAATTTATAATTGACATATATATATATATATATATATATATATATATATATATATATATAGGGTTAGGATACTTTGAGAACTCGACGAGTTGTGAGAACTCGTAGGAACTCGACATAAAATGCGAAAAAAAAATTTCTTTTTTTTACACTCGTGTAAAACACGTAAACCCCGCTGTAAAAAAATTTAAAAAAAAATACATTAATTTACGCCAAAATACACCGGTGTAAGGGATTTTTATCCTCGTATAAGTATATTAATATTTTATTCATTATTTTATTGTTGATTAATTGTGGACCACATATTCATTTTTGATTAAAAAAGTATGTGGTTATAAAGTGAGTTCCTATGGTTCTCACAACTCACCTTGGTTCTCAAAATATCCGGATCCTATATATATATATATATATATATATATATAAAATCAGTTAGAGAGAGAATGGATGGAAGTTCAGGTATAATGCTCATAAGAATCCAATGCTATAAGTGGGAATTCCATAGCTGAAAGCATACAATCGTTATTCATCATCATGATGAAGTATTGAAAGGAATATGTTATGTCACCATCTCTTGGTTGAAATCATTTTCTACTGACAAAAAGTTTTAAAACTTTAAGTTTCTATTTTTAAATCAATAATAAAAGTCAAAAGGTTCATTTCACTCTATTTTACATCTTTTATTATATTTTTATATATTAATTTAAAGTACTCTAATTACCAAAACTTTTGTGCATAGAGGGTTGTACCCTATGCTTAGGGAGTTTTTCAAAAAAATTTTGATGTTACACTTTTAACCCAAATGTTTTTCTTTTTTACTTTTAACACAAATATTTTCATCATTTATAATCTAACACTAACAATTTTAATTTTCCACTTCTAACCCAAAACTTCTCATTTTTTTACTTTTAACACAAAGATTTTAATCTTTTACAATTTAACCCTAACATTTTTTTTTTCAACTTTGGTCCCACATAATTTTCATCTTATGCAATTTTTTCGTTTTAAGTTCCGTTCTAAATTTTGCGAGTTATAACAAGTTCGTCGCAATGCGCGGGTCCTAGACCGACTTAGTTACTTCACATTAACCATAGTTATTAAAAGTCATCGATTTTACGCCTTTGGCATTAACATGTCGTAACGAGCGTGCGTGGTTCTACGATTTTACGCCTTCTTTTCATTTGGTGTTATTTTTCCTTTTTTTATTTTACTTTCATAAGCTTTTTGGTGTTAGTGGTCGCTGGTGGTGATGTGGCATTAATGCTACTTGGTATGGTTTTACACCCCCGCCGCAACGCGCGGGGGCTTAATACTAGTAGTTACTATTTTGGTATTATTTTTTATGGGTTGACTACCATAAAATCAACATTTAAATTCCATATATCATGGCTTTAAGTGGATATAAATAAAACAAAAAGAAATACAAGACGCATGCAATCAAATGTTTTGTCTTTTAAGAACATCCATGTTAACTCGTTTTACATGTATCTCAACCTACCGTTAAAAAATGAATGAATGAATCATGATATGTTGGAAAGATTTCACAATTCACATCATATAGTTTGAAAATGGATGATAACATGTCTAAGTTAAATTTATATATATAATAAAAGGTCTAGTTTAACATTGAACCGAGTAGAACACGAAGGAAGATGTAAATATTAGCAACATATTAAGAGGGTAAGCGAAAAAAAAAATCAATATTTTAGTTTTATATAAACCACAAGAGAAAAACCTAATGTTTAATAACTTAAGTTCCATATTTTAACGGCAACATAATTTTTATTAACCAAGATCATGCTAGCTAGATACTAGAAGATGGTCAATTCTCAAGTTTAAGTGAAAGCAGTTAAAAATTACACCAACTATTCCATTTTAATAAGTTCAATCCATCACCTTTCCTGGCTTCTTTATGGTCTTGTTGAAAATTCTCCCGTTCCTTGTTTTTCATGGACTCCACATCGTAGCTAGAATGATAATTTATCGAATCCAGGAATTATTTCTAAAGGGGTTCATTTCATAGATTTTCACTAATTTTTCAATTTTTCCACTAAAATTTTCATTTTTTTTTCCAAACCGAGGGGTTACCCCTGGATTCGCCATTGACTTTGATTCATCCTTTTGTATGGTTTGCTTCCCCTTGTTTTTTTCTTTAAATTGCAAAATCTCCTTCAGTGCGATTCCTATTCCCACCGCCATGTTACTCCAGTTTTGAATCAACAACCACACAAAATAGGTAGTTTTTATTGGTATGAAACTACCCCTTCCATCAAAATTGGTAGACATACAATACAATGGAGAAAACTCTTAATATGGATTTTGAAGGATACTCAAATTGTTTTCCTTTGTGAAAATGAAGGATAAACAATGGAGATCAATTGATATTGAGAATATTATATTACTTGAACACAAATGAAAGTTAAAGAAGAGAGAAAACTACCCAATAACATTCTAACTTAATTGTACATATCATCTAGCTTTTCGGTTGTTTAGAGGGAAACTCAAGTAACACAACTAAAAAGAAGCTCATAGTATCATACACGTACATATTAGCTTCATATGTCGTTTGTTTTAACGGCCTCACATGAAAAAACTTACAGAGCTAGTTTAGCAGGCTGGCCACCTCCGAACCGGCAATCATGACCACCATCAACACGTACATCATGTGGAGGTGGACAGAATGCCAAACTGTATCTGTATGTATATCCATGAGAAACCCTCCCTCCTTTTGACAAGAGAGATGAATATTTCATGTTTGAGAGACATAGAGTGAGTGACAGGGGAATATATATATATGTGTGTGTAGAGAGTATATGCAAGATATCGATGGTTATAACACTCATGGGATTTTAGTGAGTTCATAACATAACTATATATATGTATAAAAAAACTAAGGGGCAAACTGCAATTTAAAATTGTTGGGAGAATTATGACGAACCTGATTATTGTTAGTCATCACTGCATGAGATCATGAAGATTAAAATATAAAAACAACCAATATACCCTATACCACACAACTGTAATACTATATATTATAAAGACCCTTTATTACGATGGAGTAGTCAGAACAATGAAGATAAAAACTATATCCTTGTGGTTGCAAGTTTGAATCCGAGCCAATACGAGTTTTATCCTCCAGTGTTACCTCAGAGAACATAGTTCTTGTGGGGGCACAACGACTGTCATCTCGTCTAGTACGGTAGAACAGACGTGGTAAGCTTCTTGTGAAACGCCAAGCCCCACACTGATGTCAGCGTGGACCCAGTTAATTAAGACAACATAGTCTGACCGGATGTAAGGTGACGGGCTGCCAAAAACTGGGTATGACCTACTTTAATTTTTTCCATAAAAAAGATGAAAAAAAATCACCGTTAAAAAAAAAACTATATTATATGTAATGTTATATATGTTCAAGGTCAAAAATACACATAAAAAATAAACTATATTAATTGTTTCTAAAGGGCCTAGTTGTGGTTTAGTGGCATATATTGATGATTACGTGGTATATATTTTAACTACTCTTCGAAAAAAAAAAGATATCCATGAAGGTAACCCGAACGATTACATGCCACCTCCCAGTGAACAATCATCTATTTTTTTTTTTTTTTTGGAAAATAGTGTTTCAGTAGTAAACTTCGTGTTGCAAAGCGACCATTGCCTAGGATCGAATCCTATATGAACCACACGAGTTTCTCCTTTCAGACCCAACAGTTATTTTTTCGGTGGAACGTGAGAATCGAACCTGAGACCAAACCCGGGCAGGAACCCTTCAAGGAGGTAAACATTCCCACCTGAAATCATCTGGGCTGAAGATCATTGACGAACAATCATCTATCTAATCTCCCATATAATATTGTGTAAAAAAAAATCATCATTTTATATGTATAATCATAAAAAATAAAACTTTTTTATTATCATTTTATTTAACTAGTGTTCGATACATATTTAAATGTTTCTAACAATTATATTAAATATATTCTTTTATGTAAATATGAAAACATTACTAGAGAATATGCATTTGCAACTGAAAAACAGCGGAAATTAACAAAATTTCAGTCGCAAACATGATTACTGTCAATATTATTATTAAACACAAATCGAAGTTTAAATAATTGGTAAACTCTGGAAACTCTGACTTCCCAACATTTTTTTTTTTGAAAAAAATAGGGTATGTAATATACATTTTTTAAGCATTTTGAGCCAAAAAAATCGAAAAAGCGCCGAACGGTTTTTTTTTTTAAAAATAAAAAACGTCTACTGTTTACATATAGTTAACACATTGTTAACACCTGTTATTAGCGCTTAACATGTGTTAGTCAAAATTTTATTTTATTTTATTTTTTAAAAAATACTCGGCGCTTTTTTATTTTTTTGCCCCAAAATGCTTAAAATCATGTATATTACTTGCCCTATTTTTTCAAAAAAAAAAATATTGGGAAGTCAGAGTTTCCAGAGTTTACCAAATAAGAAGGGTTTTCTTTATATCCATTCCATATATATATATATATATATATATATATATATATATATATATAGAGGTCTTAACGTAATAAGTGAAAGAGATAATTTATTGTTTTTCTTTTTATTTTTGAATATTTTTAATTTTATTAAACATGTATTTTAATATTGAAATCTAAAAAAAATTAGTGTAATTACTCTTGTAAAGTAATTACTCTAGAAAATTCAAGAGTAATTACTGTAATTACTTTAACAACGTAATTACATTATTTTTTTATATATTTTTCATTTAGAAAACATGCTTAAATAGATGGTAAAAAATGTTTTTAAAAAAATAAAAATAAAAATCCCTATGCACTTCTCATGTTTAGTAGGTTAAACTCATTTGAATTTTATGTCTTCAATATATGTGAAACTATTTAAAATCATTTTTCGGTTCTTAAGGTCATTCGCCCTTGTCGGGTGACCAGTTTATCACTCCTTTTCTGACCAAGTCCTTGCCACATGGAAGGTATATGTGCAAATCACAAGACGTCGATAGTATCATGTGTTTAACACTTACCTGGACAGGGTAAGCAATCTACACATGACACATGTGACCATGTTGCCATTTCCACGATACATTCCACGTAAAACAAATCTTTCGGTCTTTAACTTTTTTAGTAAAAACCTTTATTCTTGATACTTTACAAAAACAAAGTCCTTTCTTCACATAATTCTTTCAAATCATTATGGGGTGTTCTCATCTTTTAGCATTTACACTACATGTCCACACGTGACTGTAGCTTATTTGATTTTGTGATTTTTCATTAAAAATCTTTACTTGAGTGTTATGCATTTGTTATTCTTAACAGTGATGCATATTAGTCTATTCCCAACCTTTTATCTTGGGAATTTCACCCTGGATAGGTATCCCGTCCCGGTTTTTTCCAAGTCTTAGTTCTTTGTAAGGAACATCATTTACTATGTGAACGTTGTCTATACTACTGTTCTTACCTTATTTAGGAGCGTGCACCTGTGGCTACTCGCTCTTGATAGATCTTCATTACTAATTGATCATCCTTCACCATTCTTTCTCGTTTGAGTCTTTGATGAGAATGTACTATCATCATGCTTCCGACTTTTTTCTCCATCACCTCGGATGGATTTAGCCATTCCGCACCATTCTCAGATACGGCATCTAATCACTACAATGATTATAGACATTAGTAAAATCACTTTTCAATACAAGCCCGTAATACAATACGAAGCCTTCTACATACTTTTGACTCAAATTTCTTGTTAACTATTTCGTTCTTTGGCTAGCTTCAGGCTGCCTCAACCATCATTACCAATTCCTTTCGGGCAACATGTTGTTACGCAATTACCCCTAAGTGTTGTTTACCACAGCTCTATTTCCATGCATTTCTAGTTACTATAGAAGTAACTTACAGGATTACACGACCAAGTCTTGAACTGAACACCCTTCAACCATTTGATCACATGATTTGAGTCCAAGCATCATACCCGACACTTGGATCCCTCAAATCACGGCTCTGATACCAACTTGTAAGACCATAACTCGCATAAACAGTGTTTAACATGAACCAAACATAAGACTCACGAAATTATGTCTTAAATAAAAGCACAACCATTTAAAACTTTTACCAAGGATAAGCAAAACATTTTATAATTCTAGTTATTTTTAAAAATAACATTTACGGAAAAGAAAAAAAACATTTTATGTAAATAAAAAAAACAAAACATTTTATATAATAATATTTACTAAATATCCATACTTTATAATTATATTTATTTTTTAAAACAATAGTTAGAAAAATTTAACATTTTATATAAATAATATCTCAAATAACATCGCTTTTCTCATCTGCAATCCATCTCAAACACCCATATACATCCATTTTCACCACTCTAACCCATCTCAAACACTCACACATATCTTTTTCACATCTCCCACTCATCCCAATGATTGGCAATCATTGGCAGTGCCCGTCTATGGCCCATGGAGTTCTCCATGACTCGTAGAGTGATGTGCAAATAAATTAATGGGAAGTGTAGATCATCAGAGCCTTTTGTTTTTGTGTGGTCATCGTTAATGGGTTATTTTCATTGGTTTTCAACATTAATTTGGCAATGATGAATTCTTTTGGCTACAGTTTTGTGGGTTTCTAATTGATTAGTTAGTTGATGTAATGTTTTCGAGCGAAAACAACATTTTGGTACTAGTCATTATTCTAAGCCTTTTTTTTGTGTACGATGATGATATTTATCTGAGCTTTTCAAGAACGAAGACACAACTATGGGTTTGAGATACTGCAATGACAATAAATCAGGTTGTCGTTGTTAAGGAACGCAAAAGCAATGGTGAATTGCAAGAACCTAACGCAACTATGGGCTTGAGATACTGCAATTACAATAAATCAGGTTGTCGTTGTTCATGAACGCAAAAGCAATGACGAGTTGTAGTAGCTTTGTTAGTCGTTGACTGAGGTTAGTGTATTTTGGTGTTCATTTATTATTTGTTCTATGTTTGTTACTATGTCATTTAATCTTACTTCTTTAAATGTTTATTTATTTTGCATGTTAAAATATTAATGACTATAATCCAAGTGGAGCATATGTGAAGGCTACATGTTTTAACTGGATTTGCTTTATCAAGCATTAATAGTTAAAGAACGCGTAGCGTGCAATAATAATAATCCAAATGGAGCATATGTGACATCCTCGATTAAATGGCGATAATCCTGGTGGAGCATACGTCACGAGCTCGCTATATAACTACTCGGAGGACAAAATATCCATACTAAAGGAAGATGATATTACGCGCGAATCATGTGACCGGGTTTCACCCGTCCTACATTAACTATTGCATTCTATGACATTTGGTGGTGGTACTATCTGTGGTCGCATACATCATTTTTATAGGTTACATTGTATAAAATTTGTATTCATTCACTTTATACCTAGAGGTTGTGTGTATTGTAGATTTGAGTTTTCACAGTTTATATTAGATATTTTTATTTGAAATGTTTGTGTGACATAACATCGTTTAATTGTTAAAGAAAATCTTACGTTTGCTTATTGTTTTTTTGTTGGTATATAATTATAGACTGTTTACAACATCCTCTCCCCCCGGCGCAACATGCAGGGTTCAAATTCTAGTTAATAATAATTAATATAAGAAGAGTTAAACTATTAAATGTCTTACCGTTAACCCATTTCTTCCTTTTATTCTTACAATAATTTTTTTCTCATTTGATCTCTTTCTCTATATATATAGGTTCTGGTACAAAGGACATTTTTTGTACAAAGTGTAAGAATTCTATGTAGTCATTATGTTTTAAATTTTGGCTATGATGTTTTCGATTCCATTTGCATTATATTATATAGAAAAGCACCAAACGTAACAATTTAAAACACAGTTAAATGTATTCTAGACATGGAATTTAAAACGCACTGATTAGTTTCTTCTTATATACATTAAATAGTGTTTTTAAATTGTTATGTTTTGTGTTTTTCTATATAATACTATGCCTAAAGAATATAAAATATCATGCCTAAAATTTAAAACACAATGTCTATATAGACTTCTCACACTATGTATGAAAAAAATGTCTTTTGTACAAGAACCGTACCCTATATATAGGAAGGGGTTACACTGAAACTCACTAAATTTGAGAAAACCTTAGAAAACCCAGTGTTACAACCTTTTTTATCTAAAAATTAGGGCATTTAATATACATGTTTTTTAAAAGTTTTAAGCCAAAAAATAAAAAATAAAAAAAGTACCGACTGGTTTTAAAAAAATAATAAGTTTTGCAGTGTTACATATGTAACACTGCACAACTTATTTATTTAAAAAAAGAACGCTTGGCGCTTTTTTGTTTTTTTTTTTGGCTCAAAACTTAAAAACATGTATATTAGATACCCTAAGATTTTCAGATAAAAAAAAAGTTCGTTACGTAGGGTTTTCTACGGTTTTCTCTAGATGCTTACAATATATATATATATATATATATATATATATATATATATATATATATATAGTGGAGAGCTCAAACGGGAATAAAATAGCTTGAAAGTTATATAATTTGAAAGCAAACATAATTATAGTGAAGGATAATTTGATATGTGTAGGATATACGTAGGATGAACTTTTATATGTGTAGGATAAACAATGATAATCTCAATATGTCTAGGATAAACAAATAGTCATTTTTTATATATATAGGATGAATTTTAATATGTGTAGGACAAATTTTGATAAGGTGTGAGATAAAGTTTTAATAACTAATTATTAATTAACTTTTTTTTTTTGGAAAATGATCAAAATGGCCCGTTGACCGTGTGATTTGCCAAAATGGCCCTCTCCCGTCTCTTTGGAGAGACGGGTCACGGCTCCCAACGAGCCTGAACCGTCTCCGAGAGGCTTTAGTTTACACCAATAGAAAACCAACACGTGGGTCAAGGACTGTGTGGCGTCTCGGGAGACGGGTCACAGCCGTTAAGACGGCTCCTGTGGGCCCTTGATACGTTTCACTGAGGGCTTGACTTCGGTTCGGCTTATAGTAAATCACCACAGCCGACCCACCGAAGACGTCTCAGGAGACGGTTCACATTTCCCCAGACCTGCAAAAGACGTCTCCGGTGGAGACGGTTCACATTTCCCCAACCGTCTCCCGAGACGGCTTGGGGTCCTAGTGACACGTCTACCCATGACGTCTCCCGAGACGGCTTGGGGTCCCAGTGACACGTCTACCCATGACGTCTCCGGAGACGTCCGGTGGGTCCCGAGACGTCTCGGGTCTCTTCGTCTCCGGCGAGTCCCGAGGACTTGTCCGACGGTTCAGTTGTCCACGTCACCCCTATATATACCATTCTACGTCCCAAGCTGTAACGCCCCAAAAATGATACGAATCAGGGTGTTACACAAGCTCCGTCCCATTCCCCGTCCGACTCTCCACTACCATTAACACTATCACTACCACCACCGTCTCAATCATTCAAAAGAAAATGGCACCCCAACGATGGACCGAGGAATAAGAAATTGCACTAGTTTCAGCGTGGCAACATGTCGAAGATAGCCCACACCAAACAAACAAGTGGAACCGTATCTTACATGAATACAATTGGTTGGTGGGAGGCTTAGACCGAACCATCGACTCTCTTAGCCGTAAGTGGAACGACTTGAACACGAAGTGTCAGCTCTTCAACGGGTACCACTATCGGACACTTCGATCGGTACCTTCAGACATGCCCGAAGACGAGGAGATCAGATATACCAAAAAACAGTATCAAACCAAGCAGCGCAAAGAATTCAAACATGTGTCTGCTTGGCAAATGATGAGGGACCGTCTTAACGCGTAGCTTATTTAAGTTTTGTAATAATTTATGTATTTATTTTATGTTTTTATTTAATCCAATTAATGTTATGTTTATTTTATGTTTTTTGATGGACTTTTGTTCCATTATATTATATGATATATTACAAATATTATGTTTCTGATGTTATGTATTTATTACAATTTGCCCAAATATTACAAATATTACAACAATTTTGATTTTCAAAACACAACAAATATTACAAAAACTATACTATTACACCAACATAAACAAACTCGTTGCACACGTCGACCACTGATACGTATCCGATGCAGTAGGGGACGCCGACGAGTTCCAGCGACGGACGTAGGGTTGGTAAAGGAAAATAATTTCCCAAATTTACTTGCTTTGAACCATTTGCTTGAATGACGTTTGTGCTCTTCATAGACAAAGAACCAAACTTGCAAAAAAATGAGGACCACCACATCATCGAGGCAATCTACACGGGGTAACCCACGCACAGATGCAACAACGATCCAAGTAGCTGTACGCAGATGTAACAACGATCCAAGTATAATCGTTTAATATTTTCGTAAGCCGGTAGGCTTCGGTTGGAAAAGTGGAGGTCGATTTAAAACCGTCATGAATTGGAAAGCTCAAAGGTATGATAAAGGTTTAGTAAACATGATAGAGAGTGGGTAATTTTTTTTTTCAAGTGAAGTGGGGTATTTATATACATTGGTGACGTCTAACGGTTTCCCGAGACGACTTTGAGTCGTCTCACGGTTCCCGAGACGACTCTTGCCTTTCACGGTTCCCGTGAAAACTCTTGAATTTCATGGTTCCCGAGAAGGCTTTGGAAACCGTCGCTTCGTTTAATTTCACCTTCTTACAATCAAATTTTTTGAATATAAATAGAAGACACCGTGGTTAAAATCCATACAAACGGTAAAAACAAAAACAAACACTCACCAAGCCAAAATATGAACCCGTGGACCGAAGAGGAAGAGATGGCACTTGTGGTTTGCCACAAGGATGCCTCAAATGACCCGGAGATTCAACAACTCCTGCGTGCCGAAGGGTCGGCCTTCCCCCCGGAGGGGTTTTGGGCTCGCGTGTTTAGCGACTTCATCGAACACGTTGGCACCAACACCACCAAGACCCCCCGAGACCTCCAGTTCAAGTGGGCCGATCTCAATATCAAGTGTGAGAGGTGGACCACCGTATATGAGCAAACAGTGAAGGACGATCCGGAGCTTGATGAGGAGTTGGCTATCGAATTCACCCACTATGAGTATGTGGTTCGATACGACAACGATTTCGACCATGTCGAGGCATGGCGACTGTTGCGCCAACTTTAAGTTTTTTTCTTTGTTTTAATGTATTTTGTTTGTGTTTAATATTTATGTTTTAGTTTTATGTTTCATTGAAATGTTTTTATTTATGTTTTATATTTACTTTTATAGTTGAAAACAAAGAAAATAATTAAAAAATTATAAAATAAACGGTAAAATAAAACAATATATGAGATGGTTCAGAGCCTAGCCGGAGACGGCTCAAGCCTAGCCGAAGACGGCTTGAGCTCGGCAGTCGGTGAGACAGTGAGACGTCATAAGGGCCCACGGGAGACGACTCGGCGGCTCTGACACGTCTCCGGAGACGCCCGACAGTCCTCGGGATCGAAGACGTCACGTGTTGGTTTTCTATTGGTTGTAAACTAAAGGCTCTCCGGAGACGGGTCACGTCCGGAGACGGTTCAGTCTCGTTGGGAACCGTGACCCGTCTCTCCAAAGAGACAGGAGGGGGCCATTTTGGCAAATCACACCGTCGGCCATTTTGATGATTTTCCTTTTTTTTCATAATTAATTAAAGTCAAATATTGACTTTGCAATGGGTTCATATTGGTGGGGACTGTTGTGAGAAAGTGAAGAGTAACTTTTCATGGAAAGGTGCATGAGCGTGCATGGTTTAGTACTACCATTATATTTTTCCTTTGACTTCCTTATATGAAATACGAAAAAATTAAGTGTAATATGTATTTGATTGCATCTGATACTGAAAATTTGAATTGTGTTGGTTCACAATATTATTTGTTTTTACAATGTATGCCATGATGCACTAATGCGGGGCTCGGATGATTACGAAGATGAAGGAGACTAATGCGGGGCTACTGATGATTACGAAGATGAAGGAGAGTAGCTAGGTTTGCAAACGAACTTTACGTTTTGTTCAGTGAAAAGTTTGTTTATGTTCATTTTTTTAATAAATGAACAAATATAAACAAAATTTTTGTTCGTTTAATTAATTAAACGAACATGTAACAACCATCATATTCGTTCATTTATGTTTGTTTAAATTTTAATTATTACAGTATATATATATATATATATATATATATATATATATATAGTAAGGTTATTGTACTAATGAGTTTTATCATATAAATAGGTTTTTAACGTGAGAAGTGAAAGAGTGAAATTATTTTTATTTTATTTTGTAAAATATTTTTTCAATCTTATTCAACATGTATTTTAGTACTAAAAAAGAATGTGTAATTACTCTTGTAGTAATTACTATAGTGTAAACTTCTGTAATTACTCTAATAACTTAATCACGCTATTTTTTTTTATTTTATTCATCTAGAAAACATGTTTAAGTTAATGGAAAAAGAAACTTTTCAAAAATTTTCCTTCTTCACTTCTCATGTTTTGTAGGTTAAACTCATTTGTATTTGATCCTTACACTATATACATATACATAAAATGAGTTTTCTTGCTACTTGTATAATATAACTAATTAGTAATTGGGTTTTTAGTATTACAAAACGAGTTTTGCAATTGAACTTATCATAAATGATTACTTATTTATTTAAAAACATAATCAGTGTTAGCACGCGTTAAATCTAACTTAGATGTATTTATGGATTAATTGGAATGTTGTAATGTTTATTATTTTTAATTATATTTGTTTATGTTTAACGCCCCACTTATGGTGTGCGCATATAATGTATATATGTGTGGCTCAGGGGGGGGGGGCAAAAGTAAAGTTACACTAGTTATAACGTTATTTTACTAATTTCGTGAAAATAACGTTAAAAACGACGGACGGTTAATCATGCATCATGTGGTGGCGTTGATAGCCAAAAGACAAAAGGGGTACATGCACCGATCGGGTTTGTCTTGATTGCTAAGTGTTCTGTGCCTTATGTCCAAGGCTTAATACCAAACCACATCGAGCCGGTGGTCTCACTGGAAGCAGCCTCTCTATTCTTAGGGGTAGAGGTAAGGCTGTCTACATCTTACCTCCTCAGACCCTACCTTAGCTTTGCTATAGGTGGGATAAACTGAGTTTGATGATGATGACCTGTTTATGTTTGTTCAATCAAGTTCATTTATGTTCTGTTAGATTTGTTCTATCACATTCACTTATGTTCGTTTACGGTTTATGTACATTTAAGTTTTTTTGTTTATGTTCGTTTATGTTCATGAACTGTTTATTTAGATTCTAAAGAACGAACACGAACCTGCCAATTTTCTTAATGAAAGAACACGAACAAAAAAATGTGTTTGATTATATATTCATGTTTGGTTAATATTAAACGAATAAACATGAACATGCCTTTTTTCGTGTTCGTTCGATTCATTTACATGCCTAAAAGTAGCCATGGATACCTCATTGTCCACTGCCCGTGAGAAGGAAGGCTGGAGAAGCAAAAATATGTGGGCCCTTTTCATAAATAACCTTGTTTATTACTATAAGCTATATACTTTTTTATAAAAATATTTATTAATATAAGAACAATAAAACTTTTACTGTATAATTGTTATTTACAAAAAGTTTAAGATGGTTATATATATATATATATATATATATATATATATATATATATATATATATATATATAGGGGATGGTTTTAAATAAAAACCCACTCAAAACGAAGAAACCTTGTAAACTCAATCCTAGCCATCCATCTATTTAATCTATGGTCACAAATTTTTTCTATAATATTGATTTAATTAAATGGGTGAAAAAGGACAAGAAAGGGTAACAGGGTAATTTGATTTTTCTGAAAAGGGTATGACAAAAGCTGATATGACACCCATCACATCATCTCTCTCTTACTTTTTTCACATTATTATATAAGCTGTCAGACTTCCCGTGTTACATATGTAACATGTGTTGTGTTACATAGGTTAAAACTGAGTTGCCAGTTTATATTATTTAAAAAATGCTGATTTATTATTTTTTTATTAGACCAATTTTTTTTTTCGTTTTATTATACCAGCACCAGAATTGTTGCATACGTAACGAGAATTTTACTTTTTAAAATTCACAACTTTTAATCACAAACAAAAATGTATAAATTTATAAAAAAATCCATTACAAAACAACATATAAACGTAACAAAAATGATCCATAAAACGGTCATTACAATCAACAAATCCTAAAAAAACTATCATATATAAAAAAAAATGTCTACACTTCATTCTTGATGATCATCTTCATCTTTAACGCAAAAAATATATGTTCACCTGCAAAAAGAAAACAAAATCATCAATTTACATGAAAGCCACCCCCCACCCCCCGGTCTTAACGAATATTAACCATCTGGATTCAAAAAAACATTTGAAACAGATACTAACATTCAGCCACAAAAACATACATCCCAAAAACTAATTATACCAACTTAGTTCTGCTGTTACATACGAAACAGACGCAACATAGATTTCATCTCATGATTAGTGACTTTTGTTTAATTAATATATAAAAAAGGTTAATTAATATGTAAACCTACGTGTAATCCAACACCAATAAAATATCACACTTGAACCTACATGAAAAGTTTAAAAATCAAACCTTTGTATCTGTAAAAAAAATCGATAACTAATTTATACCAAATTAATTTTGTTGTTACATACGAAACAGACGCAATTCTGTTAACTAATATGTAAACCTACGTGTAATCCAACACCAATAAAGTATCACACTTGAACCTACATGAAAAGTCAAAAAATCAAACCTTTGTATCTGTAAAAAAAATCGATAACTAATTTATACCAACTTAATTCTGTTGTTACATACGAAACAGATGCAATATAGGAAAGAGATGCAAACATACATTCCACACATTATAATACTCATACAAACATGCACATACTAGTAAAAAACAGACATTTTCTGTAAAAAAAGGCATAGGTAAACATAAAAACAACTCATACATCCGAAAACCAAAAAAATTAGACAGACATGGTGCAAAACACACGAGTGTTACATGTGTAACAGGAAAACACAGACCAAACTTTGTAGTCTGCTGTAAACATAGAGCAGAATTTGATATGCTAGAAAACATAGAACGGAATTTGACTGCAAAAAACAGATATGCTACACATGTAAACAGCCTAACTCAACACAAAGATTATACGAAAATTTAGACGATAAAAACAGCATAACTAAACACCAAGATACTACGAACATAAAACACAAAACGAAAAATCATTTTCGATGTTTAACATAAATATCAACAAAAAAAAAAGATGCTAGTAACACACAAAAAAACAATTATTTCCAACTTAAAAAAAAAAATAAAATATTAAACCACCTAACCCCCAACACAAGACATTTTCTGTAAAAAAAACATAGGTAACATAAAAAAAACTCATTAATTAGAAACAAAAAGAAAATAGACAGGCATGGTGCAAAAACACACGAGTGTTACATGTGTAACAGGAAAAACACAGACAAAAAATTTGCAGTCTGCAGTAAACATAGAACAAAATTTGATATGCCAGAAAACATAGAACAGAATTTGACTGCAAAAAACACATATGCTACACACGTAACAGCCTAACTAAACACAAAGATTATACGAAAATATAGACGATAAAAACACCCTAACCATGATTATACAAAAAAACTCATACTAACCATGATTATTATTACTAATCAAAAAACGGTTCACATTAAATAAAACAAAAACGATTCACATTGAACGAAACAAAAGTGAATTTGAAAGAATAATAATAACAAAAAACATACTATCCATTAGTATTACTAATAAAAAAAACGATCCCAATAGTAAATAATAATAACAAAAACCATACTATTCATTAGTATTACTAATCAAAAAATTGATTCACACTAAACGATTCACATTAGTAATATAATAACAAAAACATACTATCCATTTAGTAATTAAACAAAAAAAAAATGAATTTAACATAAAACAAAAACAGAGCTTGTTCATTACTATTTTAAAACAATTATTAAATAAAGCAAAAAAAAACAAATAAAATTCTTTCGTATTAAAAAAAAAAAAAAACAGAGGCCATGTCCAACGAATTGAACCATCACATAAAACAAATTCATAAAAACAAAAATAATAAAAAGCGATAAGAATCATTCAGAGTTCAAACACACTTCCTCGTTTCTCATTTTTCAATAGGGAATGTATATAAAGATAACAAATAATCACCAACGCATATACTTTTTTTTTTAAATTGAAAGAACAAACCTTCAACTACCGAAAATGTTGAATAAGAATGAGAAATTATGGAAATGATTATTTTGTCTCAACAGCTCCATTCACCTTCCCATCCATATCTATCTTCCAAATACACCAACGCACATACGTTTCCAGACGTCGTCACGAAACAGAGGATGAGATGACTTGTAGGAAACAGAGGTGTGAAAGTAAAATAGAAATAGAGGATGAGATGACTTGTAGCTAGTTTGGAGGTTGGTCCGTCGTCGACGGCGGTGGTTCTGTTACACATAGAATGGCCTGTGATGAGAGCCTTGTGAAAGATATAGATCAAATATGAGAGAGAGAGTGTATATTGTGAGAGAGGGACTTCTTTATATAGGGGGGAGAATAAAAAAAATTCAAATTATTAAATGGGGGAAAAGGAAAATGTCTAATATACCCCTTAAGACAATAAAATAATATTTCTACTAATGGGTGATGTGGAGCCATGAGAACCACAAGATGGGTTTGTGGGGTTTCTTCATTTTAGGAGGTTTCTTGTCTATACTTAGCCTATATATATATATATAAGAGATATAAACTAAATCTACATATATAATAAAAAAACCTTTTTTTGCTAACAATGCGTTCAATAAGGTCATCCTCCCATTTGGGTGTGCCACGTGACATTATGTATGATTATTAAAAAAAACCTTGAGCGACACATGACACATTCCTCTTGTTTTCCTTCAAAGTCTTTTAAACGTTAATAACTTTTATATACGAGATTTTTTTAAAACAAATTACACCAAATTAACGACGTTTTATTGTATTTCCAGAGTACCATAGTCCTATACAAAAATGAAAAAAAAATATTTTTAGTGAGTTTTTGTTAATACATGAAAAAAAAAAAACACAATATGTTCATGTAATTCATTAATCTGTTTAGTCACAGAGACTTCACTTAAGCAAGAGGTGCACACGTCGAATTAGAAGATGGTTTTATAAGTTATCGAGTGCTGATCTTTTACAAAAAAATCTAAGAAAATGGCATCTTCATAAAATGGTAAACATATTTTATCACTTTATATTAGATTTTGTCTATCCCGAGACGTTCTTAGGGAATCAAGTAGTAGTTTTATATAATAAATAAGTTGGTTATAAAATGTGATGATATAAGTGAAAGATAGATAGGTTACCTGAAAAAATCTTTTTGGGTGAATGATGATGGTGTATGGCACAACTTAAGTGATTAAGTGAAGGAACACCACTACACTAGTGTAGATGGTTTTAGAAAGATAGTATTTTAATTTTTGTAGTTTAATTAAAATACAAAACTACTTTGGGTTTCGTTGTTAAAGCAATATGGTTAATTATGTATTTTGTTTTTCTCACTAAGATTAGAAAAAGAATACTGTGGAAAAAAACTGTTTGGTCAGGCATTCATTATTATACAAAGAAATATACATAACCGTAATCGCATTTAGAATGTTCCGATCAAAATCATGCTAAAGTTCTCGAACAACTTCAAAAGCATCTGGCTTTCTTTCTTCTGGGTCTACCGTGTTATCGTTCGCAAAGATAAGGTGCCACTATTTTAAATAAGCTATATCACTTGAGTGCCAAACACATAATAATATATTTGTTTGGGTGTTGTCATGTCTTACACATGACACACATATTGTTCAATGGCATCTACATGAATTCTCTTTGGTACCAAATTAATGCCCTGAGTTTCTTACCTATTGTCTAAAATCCAAAAGTATAAACATCAAAGCCAAGAGTACGATTCTCTTTCCATTCTAAAATTCATGTTTTTAGTGGTAGTTTCTTAGTGCATGACAAGCTGCAAAAGGGAAATTATGGTAAAACGGGCTTTTCTTGTCTCCACTTTCTATTGTCAACTACACATGATGGTTCAAAATTCATTTTTTTTCAAATATTTTGATGGTGAATTGTATGTAAACATAATCTATTTGTTTCATTTTAATTATAATTATGAATATAAATAATTTTAACATATAAATTTTGAATGGTACTTAAATGTTAAATTAATTAAAATCGAAATGTGTTAAAGAAACACCCAATTTTATAAATTGAGTACCATAGATGTGACTCATATAGTGCTATATGTATCATATAGGGTTTGCACTTTACACAAGACTACACAACATGACAACTATGGCCCATTTTCAAACCATATACTCCACATATTACACTCTACGTGGTATATAAGTTTCAAACTTTGTCTTTTTATATACATGCCGCATAATTCCTTATATTCATTGTATATGACACATATGCTACATATTACACTATATGTGGTAGGTATAAGAGTGATACTAAACTCTATTGGCATGTAGGTAACCGATATGCATCATATTGGTTGTTTGACATATCAGGTAATTCAAGTGCAGTGTGATGAGAAGCATTATTATACGTTATATGTTTGAAAACCACACACAAAACCAAATAAATATTAACAAATGTTTTAAAAAGACATGTTTAAACCCAATAAATATTAGTTGTTGCAAAGTTTAGTAATATACAAAATATTTAAGACCTATATGACACATATAACGGTTAAAATAAAAGTTTTGAGACTTATATGACACATATAACACTATATGTGTTCTACCGGTATCGGCCATACTGACAACTGACACAAGCAGCTTTTTCAGTACGAGGTTACCCTATACGTGGCATATAAGCCTATACACGACATATAGGATTACAGTATGTGGCATATAACCCTATAAGCGTCATATAGAGTTATAAGGGTGTCTAGATAATCAAGTGGGTTGTGCCAATATCACCTCCCTTGAAATCTTATACTATTATAATATCCAAAATATTTTTTTTTTCTAAGTATCATAATTTATGTAGTTTTATACATTTCAATATAATTCATAACACTTCATGTCAACAAGACGATGAGATGGGACATTATTATCAACTTGCATAACTTAAATGCAAAATTGATGCAAGTATCGATTTACTCTATGCAATTTTATTACATCTTTAATAAATTATAATTAAATTGTATATTGATATTCCAGAATCACTATTGTCAAATCTTAATCCATGACCTAAAGAAATCACTAACTAAAACTCAATTCAGATATGAACATAAACGCCAAAGGATCAAT
>JAUTDX010003995.1:0-57324 GCA_030844895.1 Ambrosia x helenae
ATATGAACCATATGATCGAGCTCGTTCCCACCCACGTGACCATATACGAATGAAAACCAAAGACTAATAATATAACAATGTGTGTCGACATAGGGCCCAACCAGAAAGAAGTGTCAGTATCCGGTACTGAACATCCGTTTTATAATTTGAGCTATGCAACCAGGTGAGTTTCGTGAACTCCCCCTTTTTTTAACTTTTACAAATGTTTTGGGGTGACGCATGCTTCTAAACTGTTTTGTACATTGTTATGGGTGTTAGTTTTACAAAGCGTGATTACCTGCTTGCTTGTTATGCATACTAAACCAGGCACTCATTAACTCTAGGATAGAGCCGACTTAATATATGGGTAGTACTACTTGGGGAATCCCCCACGCACAGTGGTCCGGCCTAGACCCGAAAACCCCCACTGAGACCACGACGGGTCGTTGCGACATATATTTTGCCATTGGGGAACCTATGAGGCAGGACATAGGTTGAGAACTATGACAATAACGGGTATAGTTTATGTTGATACATCTAGACATGGTTAGCTTGGGCTAGGTGCCAAGGGTTGAGTGGCCAGCTTGTAGAATTGTAACACCATAACTAGATAAACTGTTTTGATAAATGAAACTGTTTTCATAAACTAATTTGGGCGCCTATGTAACTAAACACACGAACTCACCAACATTATTGTTGACCCAAAACCATTTTAAGCATGTGTTCAGGTACCCGGCGTTGGAGATATGAAGAATGTATGATTGCAACTCGGAGTCACAACCAGTGGACGAACCAGAAGACGATCAAGTAACCATAGATATTAACGCGCATATACGATCAGGGACTAGATGTAGTTAAATGAGATTGTATTATGTAAAATATATTGTAAAAATAGTTAGTTAAATTATATACCGTTTCCGCTGTTGCTTGCATTCGCGTGAATGTTGTACCAATCTGTTATTTCGTCCAGGCCCCCTGTGGCGGGTTGTGACAGATTCCGCGCGTGGTCACACGCGCTTATCAGGTGCTGCTCTTGCTTAACAATTGTTATCCTTGCGCGCATGCATTGCATACCTTGCAAGCAGCGCGCCGATAGATCCTGGCGCCACAGTCTGGCGCGAGGATTCTATCTTATGGGGATAGGGACGCTTTCTCCACTTGGATTAGGCTCCCTATCCCTTCACTACCACTTGACCCATTAAGGTCATTCTACCTCTTAAACCGATAAAGGGTATATCTACTATTTGACCCCTTAAGGTCAATTCCACCACTTTAACCCACAAAGTGCATTTCTACCACTTGAACATACAACACGCATATATGAGTATCAAAATAATAGGGTAGTGAGTTATGAATTGGTGGGAACCAACTTACCTTTGTTGTTTCATCACCTTGCTCCTTGTGATCGCTCGTACCTTCCACCTTCACACCTACATAGTGAAGGAATTCATACTTTGGCTTCTCTTACTTTACCCTTTACCAATCTTGGTTCAAGGTGAACAAACTATCATAACACAATACTACAACTTCTACAATCATATTCATCATGTAAATTTTTACAATTTCACCTATTCTATGATACTAGGCATTCCATCATACAATTGGTGTGCATATCCATACATTCAATTGATCATACCATTCCATGAGACAACATATCCAACTTTTACACTACATTTACAAACTATCTTTCTACTTAGCTAATACATGATCAATAGAGCTTTTCTTGGTGTTGAGGTCTTGTTTTGACTTTTAAAAGTCAACAGAAAACCTCATTCCAACACCCACTTAACACCTTTTCAATTGAGCCCAATTACAAACAATTAACATATAATCTCTTTAAATTTTACACTACTACACATAGCAAGCATACTTTCCTAACCACAACAAGTAATTATCACAACAAATCATACAATCCATCCTACTATTTTCAATTTCACCAAAACTAACTTTACAACTTACCAACATGAAAAATAGCACAAAAGGGTTAACAATTCAAGGATATGCAAGGGATATGAGGTGAATTCTTACTTTAATTTTGCAAGGAATGGATGAAAATGAGGCCCTATGTGTCGCCCCCTTTTCTTCTTCCTGACAACTCATTTTTTTGTTTTAGAAACTATCCCCATAAATCCCTTGTTTAGTCCTTTATGAATTGTTATTTCCATTCACCACATTAACCCTTCAAGATTAGTGCTATGTCATGTTTGGCCCCTCTCTACTTTTAATTAAATTCTTACTATTTTACCCAAGTAATTAGCTTGGTAATATTTATGTTTATTGAATGTACAATTATCTATGCACCACTTACAACTAGAGTACACCTTTTATACATACATATGTATACGTATACACATATACATACATGGATAGGCTTATATATAATTCCCAACATACTATCATTACTTAACATTTTTGGGGTGTTACAAGTCTACCTCCCTTAAAGAGGTTTCGACCCCGAAACCTAGATACGTACCAAATAAAGTCGGGTAGTATTTCCGCATTTCCTCCTCGGATTCCCACGTGAGATCCGAACCCTTCCGATGTTGCCATTGAACCAAGACTTGGCTTATGGACTTATTACGCAACCGCTTCACCTTGAAATCTTTTATAGCTATTGGCTTTTCAACATAATTCAACTTGTCGTCAACCTCTATGTCTTCAAGGGGCACGTAGGCAGTTTCATCCGCAAGGCACTTTCGCAATTGTGACACGTGAAAGGTGTTGTGAATTCCACTAAGAGACGGTGGCAGTTCTAACTGGTAAGCAACTTGCCCAACACGTGCCAAAATTTTAAACGGACCGATATAACACAAGTAAAAAATTGAACTTACAACTCGGTTTGGATCGAAAAAAAGAAGAAAAAGAAGCCGATGAAGCTATGGCCGATTGCATACACCCTGGACTCGATCCTGATGATTTTTGTGTGGGTTTAAGAGGTGTGATGGTGTAGAAATGATTTGGAATGGTTAATTTATATGTTTGTTCGACTAAAACAAGCTCTTATTCGATTTTTTAATTCCAATCGGTACAAACAAAAAACAATTAAAAGTCATTTAATGGTGCGTTATAACTCATTATAATGGTTCGAAATCTTTGATTAATGTAGAAGAAACGTTTTAGGAAATGATTAGGTCGATTTTGTGTATTAAAAATGGGGTTTCAATGTTGCTGGACAAGTGGCCGGATTCCGGCCAAACTCCTTGCCGGAAAACGTGAGTGGAGGAAGGAAGAGGGATTTTCAGATTTTGAACTTTTCATTTTTGTCGAAAATAGTCCCTTAAAGTTTATGTTTTTAAAAACTTGAAATTTCTCATAAACTTTAATAATTTTATGACCATTACACTTTATAATTTTTAAAATCTATAAACATTATCAATTTTTGAATGGTTAAAAATCTTTTTTTTTGTACTAAAATGACAATAATTGAAGTCTCCATGAATGCGTCTTCCCAAACTTTGAATGTTTATAAATAACATTTAGTTAACCAACTTTAAACAAAACATGGAAAGTCGATATAAATCTAAACTTCAATTATTTGGAATAATAAGAAAATATGTAGTTGAGTATGTGGTTGTCAAAACACTAGAAGGACTAAAGTTGACAACTTGATAAAAGTTGAGGTGACGGTTGTCACACCGCCTAGGGGCGGTGTTCCCGCCTCCACCTCAGCTTACCGCCCCACCTCCCCGCTCCACTCCCTCCACTCTTAATGTGCACCGGTAAACTTTTGCTGATGTGCACCCCTATCTTGTTAACGTGATATCTAATTATTATTGATATTTTTCTTTTGTAAAACTTATTTTCATTTGGTACCATATACTTTTTTTTACTTACTAGCGTCTAGCGTTTGTTACTTGGTACAAGGTCCTCGTACCGAACCGATACTTTCAGTAGAGGTATAATGATACTTTTATTTTAAAAATCATGGAGAATTGAACAAATAATGTCTTAATATTAGTAACGATAATGATCATTTTTTATAGTTTAACACAATGTGACGGTATAAAACATGCACCGCCCCTATTTTACTAATGTTCACTAATATCTATTTTTTTTTATAAAACCTCTTTTTATTTGGTATCAGGTACTTTTCCCCTCTTTTAGACAACACGGAGTGGGGCGGGACAAGCTTTCATGGGGTGGGGGGGGGGGGACACCCGCCTCGCAGGGGGGGGGGGGGAGGTTGGGCAGGGAGCTGGCATGGGCGTGGGGGGAGGAGCTGGCCACGTGTAATTTAATGATTGGCTGATTTTTTTTTTAACTTTAACACAATATAATATTATTCTTTCACCCTCCCCCCATAGGTCCCACAAGTGCCACATAGCACTTCACCTCCCCTCCCCACTCCGTGTAGTCTTAGGGATTAGTGTTTGGTATAGCGTACTCGTACCCAACCGTACTTTCTATAATGTAATGTACCGGGATAGTGATATTTTTTTATCATGGATATTTTTTTTAAAGGATGAGCATTTGGTACCGAGTACTCATACCGAACTGATACTTTCGACACCGGTATAATTATATTTTTCTTTACCGTAAAAAAACCGAACCAATACTGGCTTAATATAAATACCGATTCCGTATTCGTTTTTATAGTTTTCTCAATGTGACAGTATATAATCCATTGAAAATGACTATATTAACAGCAAAACATTTGTTCGGTAACATTAGCCTTTCTGTTTCGGTATGTACACCGTGCTCCGACGACAACAGGGAAAATACGGCTTCAGTTTTTTTTAACGGTTAATTTTATCCCTTATTTGGTATCAGGTACTTTTCCCCTCTTTTAGACAACACGGAGTGGTGCGGGACAAGCTTTCATGTGGGGGGGGGGGGGGGGGGGGGAAGGTTGGGCAGGGAGCTGGCCATGGGCGTGGGGGGGAGGAGCTGGCCACGTGTAATTTAATGATTGGCCGATTTTTTTTTAACTTTAACACAATATAATATTATTTCTTTCACCCTCCCCCCATAGGTCCCACAAGTGCCACATAGCACTTCACCTCCCCTCCCCACTCCGTGTAGTCTTAGGGATTAGTGTTTGGTATAGCGTACTCGTACCCAACCAGTACTTTCTATAATGTAATGTACCGGGATAGTGATATTTTTTTATCATGGATATTTTTTTTAAAGGATGAGCATTTGGTACCGAGTACTCATACCGAACTGATACTTTCGACACCGGTATAATTATATTTTTCTTTACCGTAAAAAAAACCGAACCAATACTGGCTTAATATAAATACCGATTCCGTATTCGTTTTTATAGTTTTCTCAATGTGACAGTATATAATCCATTGAAAATGACTATATTAACAACAAAACATTTGTTCGGTAACATTAGCCTTTCTGTTTCGGTATGTACAGCGTGCTCCGACGAAAACACGGATAAATACGGCTTTAGTTTTTTTTAACGGTTAATTTTATCCCTTATTTGGTATTAGGTACTTTTCCCCTCTTTTAGACAACACGGAGTGGGGCGGGACAAGCTTTCATGGGGGGGGGGGGGGGGGGGAGGTTGGGCAGGGAGCTGGCCACGTGTAATTTTCTGATTGGCTGATTTTTTTTAACTTTAACACAATATAATATTATTTATTTCACCCTCCCCCCCATAGGTCCCACAAGTGCCACATGGCACTTCACCTCCCTCTCCCCTCCACTCCGTGTAGTCTTAGGGATTAGTGTTTGGTATAGCGTACTCGTACCCAACCAGTACTTTCTATAATGTAATGTACCGGGATAGTGATATTTTTTTATCATGGATATTTTTTTAAAGGATGAGCATTTGGTACCGAGTACTCATGCCGAACTGATACTTTCGACACCGGTATAATTATATTTTTCTTTACCGTAAAAAAACCGAACCAATACTGGCTTAATATAAATACCGATTCCGTATTCGTTTTTATAGTTTTCTCAATGTGACAGTATAATACTCCATTGAAATGACTATATTAATAACAAAACATTTGTTCGGTAACATTAGCCTTTCTGTTTCGGTATGTACACCGTGCTCCGACGACAACACGGATAAATACGGCTTCAGTGTTTTTTAACGGTTAATTTTATCCCCTATTTTTTACACCTTTTTTTGCAACCCCCCCCCCCCCCCCCCCCCCCCCCCCCCCTCTTAGGTTTGAACTCTCCCAATCTCCCTTAAGAGAGAATTTTCTTTCTACCACTCCATCACAAAAGGGTGGGTCAGATACGGTTTTAGGGCCTGTTTGATAGCCTCTTAATGAGGCTCTGAACCATTCAGCTCTGAATGGTTCGGCATTCAGACAGTTTGTTTCAACCTAAAAAAAGCTCTAAATTGAATTGTTAAGAGCTGAACCATTCAGACTTTGTGCATAGCTGAACCATTCAGCACTTAATCATTCAGAACTTCTTAACCATTAAGACCTATTAATAATTCAACACTTAATCAACCAAACAACCCCTTAGTTACATATCAACTTAATGTAACAACCATCACGTGTCTATCTATTTATATTAATCCAGACCTAAAAAGTATCTAATGTTAAAAAATGCTTTCATTTTTCAACAGAACAATACTATAACATTTTGATACATCACTTAAGATAGTTTTTCGAAAATAATTTTAAGAATATATTGTCAAATAACATGTTTTTTTTTTTAACTAAAGTTGATGCACATAAAACGCATGGTAATTTTCTTCAACGACACGAACGCCTTTACATCAGCACTACCCATTTGACTGGTAAAGGATGTATATACAGGTGCCAGGGTCGTCCCCGAAAACTCTCAAAAAACTTTGGGCTTCAAGCCGTCGCCCACTCTTTGGGCTGGGCCTTACAGGTGCCTTCCTATCTCTCACAAAACCATTTTCATCTCCCTCACCAATACTACACGTCCCGCTACAGCTCACGATCGATGCGATGCGGATGTTGTCTTTAACCACAACCACATGGTTTAATGAGCTTGGAGGGGACATTTGGCTAGTAGAGTTAATGGGTTGGTCAAGTAACACCAATGTAGCTATATGCAACCCTGCACCCATAATCAAGCTCTTGAATATGGCTATGGACTTGTAAAGTTAACAGTTAACATCATGGTTAATTTTGTTGAACCCAACCCTATTAATTTAATACTCTTGGCAGGGGTATTTGGCTAGTTGGGTGACCTTATTGTAACCTTCTCCAACTCAAGTCTTATGGTTCGACGGTCTTTGAGGGGCTAATGGGTTAGCATAATTGAACCCATGGTTACTTTCTTGAACCATACCTACACGGTTCAACGCAGTTAAAAGCCCCGAAAAGGTTACCAAATTTGGGCAGATATTAGCCTCCAACATCTCTTCAAACAATTTGATAGCGTCATGATTCCATCCGCTGCGGCTACAAGCCAATATCATTGTGGTATATACACCCGCGTGTTTCTTTTGCAAGCCATGAAACAAACCGAAAGCTTTATCAACACGTCCACAGTTTACGTATAACTCAATTAACGCAACGCACAAGTGATCATCCATCGTGATCCTCATTTGTTTCATTAGCGTTTCGTGGATCCAAGACCCAAAAATCAAGTTGCCTGACTGTGAACAAAGATTTATAATAGTGGCTAATGTCACAATGTTCGGTTTAATGTTCACATTTGGTTGAAGCATTTCATCAAACAGCTGGAACGCCTCTTTTGGCCGCCCATTTTGCGCATAACAAGCGATCATGGCATCATACAAAAACTGATCCTTCTCGTCCATTTCGTTAAACACTTCACGCGCAGATTCAACATCTCCATTGTTTGAATACCCATCAATCATTTTAACACAAGAAACAACATTTTTCTCCGGCATCACATCATAAAAATTGCGCGCAATTTCCATATTCCCTGTATCCACATAACCAGCAATCAGCGCAGCCCACGAAGCTGCACTTTTAAACGGCATTGGTCCAAAAGCATCTATCGCCTTCTCCATATCCCCCATCTTCGCATACCACGAAACCATAATATTCCAAGACTCACTATCTTTATCTCCCATATCATAAAACACACGTTCCGCCATCGACAAATTCCCCGCTTCCAAACACCTACTTATCAAAACCGATGCCACATTTCTTTCATACATTTCATCGAACACCTTAGCTGCATTCTCCACATCACCAAACTTCGAATAAAACCCGACAAGCGCAGTTCCTATATAAACATCCCCAAACATCCCATACCCATAAACCTGACCATGTAACCTCATCCCACTAACCCGATCACCTAACCGCATACACGCCTTAATCGCAGTCACAACCACAGAACTACAACACATCCCTAACCTCTGCATATGCATAAACTCACCCAATGCTTCTCTAAACTCACCACGTTGGTACAAAAACTGGACAACAGATGTTCTTGCAGCCGCATTCGGGTGTTTCGAATGGCGAACAAGCAATTGAAGGTACCGGATAATAGATTGGGAATGATTTGATCCCTTGCTGATGATTTGGGTTATTATTATAGGCTCAAGATGGTTAAGACCGTTGGTTATAATCAAAGCATGAATGTGCTTTAGTTGTTTAATGGTTAAATTGTGGTTTAATAAGGATGTGAGCTTTGTAACCAGCATTGTAAAGATACTGTGTTTAGAAGGTTTAAAAGGGTTTGGTAACGTGGGCTTCATGTTTGTTTTAAAAAAAATATGTTGATAGTTATTGAGGCATTACGTCGAACAGTTGGTAGGCAATGCCTGAGTATTAAAAAATGAATTGAGGGAAAGAGTGACGGTGGTCGGTGAAGAATGGTTTAAAATGATGGAGATGGCGGGTTTTATTAAGCCAAGCCCAGTATACAATTTGCAATTTTTTAGTTACAAAGCCCATTAGTTAAAGGTGTTAAAACTTTCCTCTACCCGTTCATATCCGGACCTGGTTTATACCCGAAACCGAGTATTACAAAAACCAATATGTGAAACTCTACCTTTAACCAACTAATTGAGCTTTAGCCTTACGGACTTCTATCTTAGAATTAACAAATGAAATGAGTCAATGGATTATGGACTTACGGGCTTCTATCTTTTTTTTATGTTGGGCTAACGATAAACTTTGAGAGTGTGTTTGTGGTTTAAATATATAATTCTAGAGGTAATGTAATACAAAAAACATAAAAAGAATTACACTAGGCTGGAAAGTTGAGAGAAGCAGATGCTACCCCTGCTTCAAAGCTATCTCCGCCACTAATGACAAAATATTATCAAATTAACACTTGACGTAAGTTACACTACATAAAAAAACAAGTTGCTACACCAATAACACGTTTTAATCAGAATTGCAATTTGTTTTATATGTATCTTAGAGCATGTGTAGTGGGGGTGACGAAGGACGTGAAGGAGAAACATAAAGCCCTATTTTAGTTCACGTTAGTTAAATAGCCAAATTCAACCTTTTAACTCATCTCATTCTACTAGTTTACAACTTTTTTTTGTACCCAACTGGTAAATTAACTTACGATAGCGGGTAGATAGGCAAATTACAAATAATAATAATAATAATAAGAGTAAATTACTATTTTAGTCCCTATGTTTTGGTGGTTTTAACTAGTTAAATCCAAATTCAAAAATGTTTAACTACCTGAATACTTGATTTTTCTATTTATTTATATGAGTCCATTTAACTAACTCCATCCAGTAAAGTCAGTTAGTTTTTGTAAAAAGACGAAAATGCCCTTATTATTTAACAATAAATAAAAACAAAATATATACCAAAATCATCTCTTTCTTTCTTATTTCTCTCTTACTTATCAACAAAAACCCTAATCCTAACAACCCATCACCACCACCAAAACCATACACACCCACTAACCCACACTCTTATCCTCTCAACAAACTCACACACACAAACATGCTTTACTATGTATATAGAGAGAGGGAGATGCATAGAGAGAGGAGCAAAAGAAAGAGAAGGCAGAGCAAAGAGAGAGAGAGAGAGACAAAGAGCAGACGTAAAGAGATAAATAGAGGGAGACCAGGGAGAGAGGAAAGAGAAGAAGGTCGTTGGCCATGGTTATGGTTGCTGGGGGTGATGAACGACGGTGGCAGAGAAGCGACGTCAACCAGAGAAGCGATGGTTATGGTTGCTGGGGGTGATGAACGACGGTGGCAATCCGGGTAATGAGTTCCGATTGAGTCAGATCTAACCTTAAGCAAAGAGAGGTAATAAACCCCAAAACCCAATTCTTGACAATAGTCTGATTATGAAGGTGATGATTTTTATGGTTATGGTCTCGGGTGACCGGCGATAAATGGTGGTGGTTAGATGTAAGTACAAGGTTGAATGTGATGACCGGTGTCATCCAGTGGTGGTGTAACGGTTATGGAATGGTGGTGATTGGTGACGTCGCCGGTGGTTGATTGTGGATTTGTGGTAGAATGATGCTTGATTCGACATAGGTGATCGGTTTTGGGGGTTAGGGTTTCGGGATCGGAGAGAGAAAAGGGCGGTGATGGTGGTTGCAGTGACGTCTCCGGTGGCTAATCAAAATTATGCAGAAACAAATGGTGATTAGGGGTTAGGTGGTTGTGGGGGGATGAGGCATTTGTGGTGGTGATGTGGTGTGACGGTGGTGCAGAATAGTGGGGTGTAGGTTGAATATGGTGTGGGTAGGGGTTTAGGATGGTGGTGGCGGCAGGTGGTGCAGTGGTGATGGTGATGGTGAGGTGGTGGTGGTGAGAGAGAGAGAGAGAGTGTTTTGTGTTCAGTCTTTTATATATACATATATATATATATATATATATATTATAAAAATTCCTTATATAATAATATAATAGTAAAATGGTATAAATTAAATTATACTTTGTGCATCAACAACTTGTACCGTATGTTTAAATGACTAAAATACCCTTGTAGTTAATAGAATTAGTGGATGACGTTAGTAAATTGGACCTAGATGGATACAAATTGAAAAACCAGGTGCTCAGGTAGTTAAACATTTTGAATTTGAATTCAACTAGTTAAAACTACCAAAACACAGGGACTCAAATAGTAACTAGGTGTATTTAACCCCGCATTGCGGGGCGGTAGGCGTAAAACCGTGCTACCAAAGTTGTAAAATGGAGGCGTAAAACCGTGTTACGCAACAACGAAACGACGACCAAAACCAGGAATCTTTAAGAAAGAACACAAACTATTAACACCAAGTGACTTACATAAGTTAAAACATAGCGGGAAAAAGAGTCGTAACTAAACGAACAAAAATCGAACCCGTGCGAAATCGGCAAAAAAACGCGTTATGTTGGTGGCCAAAATGGAAAAAAAAAAAAAGTCGGTGGCCAAAAGGGGACAGATAACTTAAAAAAAGTCGGTGGCCAAAACGGAAAAAAAACTTAAAAAAAAAAGTTGGTGACAAAAACAAAACGCGTTATGTTGGTGGCCAAAATGGGAAAAAAACTTTAAAAAAAAGTCGATGGCCAAAACAGGAGAAATTAACTTTAAAAAAAAGTTGGTGGCCAAAACGGAAAGAAAAAACTTAAAAAAAAGTTGGTGTCAAAAACGAAAAAAATAAAAAATTAAAACAAAAAAAGAATTGTGTGGTCAAAATGTAAAAAAAAAACTTAGCAAAAAAAAAAAAGTGAACAAAACAAAAAAATCAAAACCTAACTATTCCTTTTCTAGATCTTTTAATATATAGTTAATTTACTCTAATAATAATAACCACCTAATTTTTAGGCCAGTCGCACCATGTAAGTCCAAAGATAACAGCGCCCCTGTTAATTAAAAAAAATTAATAGTAATAATCTCACCAACCTATACACGTGCAGTGACTAGAGGGTGTGGTTCGGGATATATCATCGGGATGCTGACATGGAGCCTTTCCCCAAGGGGAACACCGCCCCCCTCTCTTCCCCTTCGGTGTGCTCGGGGAAATCTTCCCCTTCTCCCCGATCATTTGTTTGCAAATTTCTTTAATTATTAATTTTGTCTTTTCTTCTATTTTGTCTTTTTCCTCTATAAAAAATATTAAAATAAAGGAAATGGGAAGGGGAAAGAAGGGGGAACCATTTCCCTAGTTTGGGGAGGGGAAGGGGGAAGATGACGTGGCGCTAATGTGGAGAAGGGGGAGGAAAGGGGGAAGGGGACCATACCCCATAAGTCTGACCATTTCTTTTAATTACTTTATCCTATTCCATTACCATTAATACTCCATATTTAATCTCCCACTGTGTTCGGAGACAGACTGACACAATACACAATACACTCACGGCGGCGCTTTATCCTCTCTCCGGTAGGGTTCCGTCGTCGAAGTTCCATTCATTTGCAATTCAATCACTCTATTTATACATATATGGCATCAGAGGACGTCGTAGGGAAGACTAGCGCCACCATCGCTAACATCGCTGAAGAAGCCAAGATTGCTAGTGTAGGTGTTAAGGCTCCCAGTCGTCAGACGTTGCTAGGCATATGTAAATCTCTCGTCGCTGGAGGTGTTGCTGGTGGAGTGTAAGCTTGCTCTTTTGTTGTTTTTCATATCTGTTATTCAATATTTATATCGATTGTTGTTGTTATTGTTATTGTTGTTAATTTTGTTTGTTTATATGATTATTGATTAAGGATGCGTTATGTTGTTAGAGATTTGTGGATTGAATTATGTAATTGAATCATGTGAGTGTGTAGATGCGTAGGTTTTTTGAATTATTGTAGTTATTTTCTGTTGATTTAATTGAACTGTTGTTATTGATTACTGTTTTATAGAGTGTTTATGTATTGGATTACGGATGCATTTTGATTCTGTTAAAAAACTTGTGGAGTGAATTACATTACATATATTTTTGAATTACAGTAGCTTGTTTCTGGTGATTTAATTGAACTGTTGTTATTAATTACTGTTTTGTATTGTTTTTGTGTATTGGATTACGGATGCATGCTGATTCTGTTAGTGATTTGTGGAATGTGGAGTGAGTTTTGTAATTGATTCGTGTGCGCGTAGATACATAGATTTTTTAATTATTGTAGTAGATTTTTTAATTATTGTAGTTCTTTCCTGGTGATTGCTGTCTGGTAATCCTTATTATTGAATGGCTTAATGATTTTTTTTAATGGCTTCTTGAATTACATACAGTTTTTTTTTTGTGTGTGCGCGTGTGTGTCTTTTGGATTACGGATGAAATCGTTTAGAAATTTGTGGATTGAATTATGTAAATGAATATTGTATATAGATACATATAGTTTTAAATTTACTGGTTACTATGCATGCTAAGTTCTGGTGAGATTATGATTTTAATGGCTGATCTGATGTTGTAAACAAAGAAATGACACTTTTTTAAATGGAGAGATTAAATGAATGGTGTTATTGTCTTATTGACATATTTATGTTCCATTGTTAATTGTTAATGGCTGTACTTTTTTGCTTATGAATTTATGAAGAAATTAGGTATGCCTTCTGGTTGCAATGTTTCAGTAGATAGGTGGACAAGCTGCATCAACAAATCTGAGGATGTGGTTATTATGCTTTTGGCATAAATTGTTGCTTTGCTGTCTTTAAAAGCATTATTCCATAGGATAACAGATAACTATTATAACCACATCCACTTTATGCTTTAGAATATTATATAATTATGAAAAAGCTGTTCAGAAAAAGACACCGGAGAGATGAAGTTAGTTTTAAATTACGGATCTAGGAAGTGAACTACATCAATAAAACACATATGTTTGGGGGGATGGTAAATGTGACTACAATACGTGTAGAAAGCCGGTAAAACCAGTAAAGATGATTTGGACACATTTAACATGGACCATATCTATGCTTTTTGCGTTATAAGATCAGTGATGATAACGATGGTAAATGAACAAAAAGTTTTGATTTATAAAAGTTGTTTATAGACTTTCACTTGGTTTGACTTCTAAACTTTGACACGTCTGGATTTCAGTTAATTATTCATGGTATATAACTTTTTCCTGATAGGTTATTATTTGTTGCAGATCACGAACTGCTGTTGCTCCTCTAGAAAGAATGAAAATTCTGCTCCAGGTGTACATTTTTTGCTTTTTTACGTTTTCACACTTCTTTAGGTTTAGTTAAGTGAATTCATCCATTATTTTTTTTTATCTTGAACTCAACCTGATTACGGCATCGCTAAATTGAGTATGATTTAGGATATAATTATTTGTGGAAGTCTTTGCTTTACTAATTGCCACCTTTCCATCCATTTTTGAGCATTTTTGGTACCTCTTGAACTTTTTCCGTGACTTTACTTGTAAATAAGGCATCGCACAGACAAAACATAAAAATATCTGGAAAAAATAAATCAAACGGATCTTAGTTATGTCTATTATGCATGTTTATGCTATTGATTAAGAAAGTATGCTATGTCACTAATCCTTTTTGGCTAACATGGATGATTGAAGTTGAACTACTATTGTAAAACTAATTGACCTGTCATCTTAGTCTCAACACTTCATGAATGACTAGACATAACAATACTAAGCGGTATTTTTTAATTTAAATTACAGGTACAAAATCCAAATGCAATAAAATACAATGGAACTATTCAGGGACTAAAATATATATGGAGAACAGAGGGTTTGAGAGGAATGTTTAAAGGAAATGGCACCAATTGTGCACGCATCGTCCCAAACTCTGCTGTCAAGTTCTTTAGCTATGAAGAGGCATCTAAGTAAGCTTACATGCTTTTCTTCATGGTCAAAAAGTCTTTTATTTCAAGTCAAAGTTGATTACTTTTAATAGCTATGGTTCAAATTGCATTCTTCTTAACATGAACAGGGGAATCTTGTGGCTATATCGACAGCAACCTGGAAATGGTACTAAAATATCTTACATTTTTTATATAAAAATCAAATTACTTAGTTCGCTCACTCATTTGGAATAACGTTGTTTAGTAAAACATGTTTTTATCTTTTGTTCCAGAGGATGCTGAACTCACCCCTCTCTTACGCCTTGGAGCTGGTGCGTGTGCTGGAATAATTGCGATGTCAGCAACATATCCAATGGACTTGGTTCGAGGACGTCTTACTGTCCAGGTAGTCTTCATAATCTATTGGTTCATTGAATTTTTGTATTTTCTTTTATGATAGATTAATCTTTTAACTAATGTGTTGATAATTGCAGACGGATAAATCCCCTAGCCAGTATAGAGGAATTGCACATGCTCTTACAACTGTACTCCGTGAAGAAGGCCCACGTGCATTATACAAAGGATGGCTTCCATCTGTCATTGGTGTTGTAAGTTAAAATTCAAATATTTTTTAGATGCACGAGGCGATTTGGAACGCCATAGGGCCTTATTTACAAATTTTCATCTCTTTCCGAGAGACTTACACCCATTTGACAAAACACCTCTCTTTTTTTTTTTTAAGGTTTATTGGATTTAAATAATCCTAACTATCAACGTTTAGCCGCTGCCGGTCCCAACTAATATGAAATGTTTGCTCACAGTCCCACCTTTTAACATATTTTGTACCAACGAACCCTAACTAAGTCCTAACCCCATTAGTGTGTCATGACGTGGATCATCTTGGATGCTGATGTGGATAAGAAAACATTCGACTCCTTATTTGGATGCTTATGTGCACCATAGTTATCAAAGGCGCAAGGCGCAGTCAGTTAGTTAGGGTTCATTGCTAGAAAATATGTTAAAAGATGGGACTGTCAACTAACATTTTGTTAGTTGGGATCAGTATCAACTAGAAGTTGATAGTTGGGATTATTTAAATCCAATAAACTATTTTAATGATTATGTTATGTTTGGTCGTTTTATCACTTAATTAGTTAAATGATCAAATTTGTCAGACACTCAAATGTTTGAAACTTCTCATTCATGTTGTTTCTAGATACCATACGTGGGGCTAAATTTTGCGGTATACGAATCCTTAAAAGACCATTTGGTGAAATCAAGACCGCTTGGACTAGTTCAAGACACTGAGTTAAGTGTGACAACTAAGCTTGCGTGTGGGGCCGTCGCTGGAACCGTTGGTCAAACAGTTGCATATCCACTTGATGTCATACGCAGAAGAATGCAAATGGGTGGTTGGAAAAATGCTGCTTCAATTGTTACCGGTGAAGGAAAGTCAACACTTGAGTACACCGGAATGATTGATGCATTCAGGAAAACCGTTCGTCATGAGGGTTTTGGTGCGTTGTACAAGGGTTTGGTTCCCAACTCGGTCAAGGTTCGTAATCTGTATAATACTCAAATACCGAAAATATCCTTTAGTCAATGAAATTTTTTCTCATGCAACTTTCCTTTTCCTTTTTTATAGGTGGTTCCATCAATAGCCATTGCATTTGTGACATATGAGGTGGTTAAGGATGTCCTCAAGGTAGAGATGAGGATATCCGAGTAGAACAATTCATTCTCACTATATATTTTTATCCAACATTCGTGTTAGCTTGCACGTGCAAAAGGGTAAAACCGTCAAGTAAAACGTTTTGTTCTTTAATCTCTTTTACAAAAAGAGATTTAGAACTAGCCCATGTTGATATGGTCGAGTGGATCCCCTGTATGCACCCCAAGCATGCTTTTTCTGTTAGCTGTAGTTTGTTCTCTTAAGGCGTTTTTCATTCGTATGTATGAACCCTAATAAGGAAATGCTCACAGAGTTGAGGCCCCAGCCCGGTTGGGAAATGATACTATTTGGTCAATTAGTATTGTTAACATATAATAGAGAGGTTATGGAGTTTTATGTTGGTTTTGGTGAACAGTATATGTCAAAAGTTGATACTTATCTTGACATAAGTTGGTTGAAGTTTGTGTGATTCTTTTTGAATCAAGTATAAACGGGTTCTTTTGAATCAAGTTTGTGTGATTCTTTTGTGTGATACTTTTTTTTTACCTTTCAAAAATAAAGTATAAACGGGTTCCGGTCAGGTCCGTCGAGTCGTGCTCTGAACCGGTTTTTTGTACATCTCTAGGTTGGACTTGGCAATGAAAGTAAAAGTTGTAAGCACCATTAGCCATACTGTTAGTATGGATAGGTATTTGCAGATAGGTTATAATTTAGATTATTAAAATCCAATATCTTTTTTTTTAACGTTTCAAGTCAACTATTTACTCTTCTTTTGGTTGATATAGAAAGGGTTCTGGGTTTCATACACCTTGTGACATCACATTCTGAAGATGTGACATTACATTCCGGGGTATGTGGCAGGCTCCCATTGGTGTGTGATGTGGGCCAGAGTAATCGATTCCTCCATCATTACCTTTAAGACTCATTGGTTGATCAGTACAATTCAACTTAGGCTTGAAAATAATTCTCAAGCTCTATATTCTCATCTTTTTTTTTAAGTTATAGGTAAGAATTCACGACAATTCATCCTGCTAACATGTGTCTTGTCACCTCCAACAGTATGAAGTGACTTTTAGACTCTTTAGTGCTAAATTCATATAATCATTTCAACCTCTTTTGGTTGTTCACAATGCTCATCATAATAGGCATATTTCTCATCATCAAATGAGTCAACATTGTTTGTTAGCCTTCTCAAGTGGGCAAGAGATGAATGCCCACCACCAGTGTAATCAACAGTTTCTTTGTTCACTAGGTGTCGTAATGTCACCGTAGTTTCCACGCTAACGATTTTCCTGGACAATTCATGACCTACAATCACGACATTTAGTTCTTCTAGCTTTTGTGTAGGTCTTATCGACCTTAGTAGAGACGCTCAAATGCACAACACAAAACATCAACCCCATGGTCTCTACTATAAGAATGGGGATACTGAAGAGGTTGATTTCAATGTAGCATATGAAAACACGATACTAACAAGCTTTGAGGGAATCGATAAACTAAACCCTTAAACTTTTGAAAATAACTTTATTTTGATAGTAATATAGTTTCTTTTAATATAACAACTAGGTGGTCTTTAGTATATACTTCTGGCCACATCCCGTGGTTCGCTTTTTAGCTAAACTTTTGGTTTGGTCTAAAACATAACCATATTCGTAAGTAGATAGGTTAAATTTGCCCCATCTTGTGTTTATTTGTCACACTCGTGCGAATGCCCATTCCTGAAGAAGGGTGGTGATCTTCTTGACGACGAATTTGGGCAGCACAAATGGGGATGTGAAGAACATAAGAGATATGTTGCATTCTTTGAGATCTTCTACTCCACGTTTTACTTAGAGGGTGTTTGGGATTGAGTTTCAAAACAACTTATTGACTTATTGGCTTTTTGAAAAAGCCAATAAGTCAATAAGTTGTTTGTGTAATCCAAAATCACTTTCTGTTTTGACTTTTGGTTTTTGGCTTTTAAGGGTGGAAAATCTGTTTTTGAAAAGTTAGAAATCCTGGCTTTTTGCTTTTGGAAAAAAATTACAAATCTACCACCAGTACAACCAATATTCACAATAAGTTAAGCCAAACATTTAAAAAATAACAATCTATTGACTTTTTGACGTTTCTCATCCTAAAAGCTAATCCAAACACTTTTTTTAAAACTCCTTTTCAAAAAGTCATAAACCAATAAGCACTTCTGACCAAAAGCGCTTTTGCATTTCCAAACTCAATCCCAAACACCCTCTTAGTATTCATACCCAAAAGTATAAAACCAATGAGAAACAAGTTCATTTATTAATCTCAGAGTATGGTGCTAAATGCACATACTAAAAATGTAAATAGGTCAATACTCTCTTGGGTTATCCATTTTTTAGGCAAAACCATTTTATCATTTTTCTTCCATTTATGATATATACCTTTATTTGGTAAAAGAAAAAGACCAAATTATTAGTGCGGTTTGAGTTGGTAGACCCATAACCACTTAATTATTTGTTATTTTTTTTTTAACTACTAAATTTTTTGTCACCCATAAGATTTGAATCCCACACCATTTGAAAAAGACAAAGTCTTATTCAACACCTTGATACCATTAGGCCAAAATGTAGCTAAACGTTTTAGCTTGCCCCCTTCCACAAGTTTCGGTTGTTTGTTGTAACATCCGGCCCCTCTCACCACCAATATTGTCCGCTTTGCCCTGATGGATTGCCCATCGGGAGCTCACGGATTTGGTTTTGGTTGCCTTGGTGGAGACTTCCTAGGAGGTCACCCATCCTGGTACTGCTCCCGCCTGAGCACGCTTAACTGTGGAGTTCTCTCATCCACTAACATTAAGCCCCAAAACGCATTGGTGATTTAAGAGGCATTGGATTACATATGAACCAAGGATCTCTCCTCACCACGGCCGATATGGGATTTTCCACGGGTGTCACATTTGTTATCTTTCTTCTCAAATAAAATGCGTCAAAAAGTTTAAACATGTTTCTTGATAAACAAGTAGTTAAATTCTTGTCATCATATTTGTGTGAAGTAAATTCGATACACATGTACATTCTATATCCATATCCTCTATCTCCCAATTGTGTCCATCAACCAGATTACATAAGTCAGGTAATGGACCCTTTAGCCAGTGTGAATTTACCTTTTGGTCCTTGTTATATGAATGCTATGACAACTCTATGCATGTGATATGATCTTTGAAGGCCATCACTACCCTTTCAACTTCAAGAGGGGTGGAACTATATGTCTATATGGTCGGTTTTCTGCATATATATCCTTGGACAAAATACTACAAAATAATAAATAAAAACATGTTACTTCCTATGCAAGGCTAGATATATGGTTAATATTTAAGAACACATTTTTTTTGTCCGTTCTTATATTTTTGAAGGAATTTATTTTTACCCAAAGTTTTTCATCCTTACCAAAACCGACTCATAATTACATCTTTTGCCTATGTTTTGTGACCCTATGTTTTATAACTAGACCGGACATAACAACCGTTTATTAGCCTGTCGGTTGGACCTATTTTAAAAATTGTGTGACATCATATATACTTTAAAAATTAAAAATACAAATACACAACTAATGTATAACAAAATATGAAACTACTTTATCTTTTGGCATTGATTGTAATGTTAACAAATGAACACTAGATAAACAAAATATGACATCAAATAGTAAATTACTTTATAAAGGAGATTTTTCAAGAAAAAGCATACTTTTGAATCTAGTCCGACCAGTAATCGGATGGTTTAAATAAACTCATCTTGATCGATTATGTAGTTGGTTCCTAATCTGGTCCAGCTCAGTAACAACTTACAAGAATAGTGCTTTTGCCATATGTGTACTATCATCCAAACAAATGTGCATATGGATGTGTCAATAAAGGTTACCACCATAATGAAATGTAAATAGTCACTACAAATAAATTGTCATACAGTGGCATACACAAAATGCCACAGAAAGCTAAAAAAGTGCCACTGAATGTTGATGCAGGATTGTGTGGCATACAAAAAAAGTGCCACTACAAACAGTGCCACTAAAACTTTCAGTGGCACTTTTTTTGTGTGCCACACATTTTCTAAGGTTCTTTAGTGGCACTTTTTGTGTGCCATATTATTAACTACAAAATATAAACACTACTTTTCGTGGCACTTTTTTATGTGTCATTATAAAAAACTATTTCTACCCATAAATCATTATATTATAATTGATATACGATATAAAATAAAACTAAAATAAAAACATGTCAAATTATAATATTATAACTTAATTATAATATCAATCCAAAATATATCCCAAATGTTCACACAAAAAGTTTCAAAAATATCAAGTGTTCACAGAAAAGAAGCCAAAACAATCTTTCGGTTTGTTAACTCCCTCCCAAAACATTTTTGATTCTTCTCATTTCTATTAAACCAAAGATTCAACTTTTATCAACTCTTTCACCGGCGTCACTTGAAGATAATCCATTACTAGAACCAAGACGAGGGACCTAAAAAAATGGCCATAAAAAATAACAATATTAATGAAAATAAATTGTACTAACAACAAGCAAAAGAAATTAACACTATTGATTAACTTGTACCTCTATGTTCATATTGCTAAGAAACGTAGACAAGTTTGCATTGGGCATGTGCTCTTGGATAATGTTCGCCATGACATTAAAACCACTTTGTAGTTGACATATAGTTTGTGTAGCAGTCTCTAGTTTTTGTTTAGCACTCTCTAGCTCATTGAGAATTTGTAAATCACCATTACTTCTCGTGCTTGGCATCCTTCCAATTAAAACAAAACAAATAAATAATAAGATACCAGTTTAAACAGCAATATAATAAGATCTGATTTAGCCTGTTTTCAGCGCGGTTTGGCGCGATTCAGCGCTGTTTCAGCCTGTTTTCAGCGCGTTTTCAGCGAAATTCAGCGTGTTTCAGCGCTGTTCAGCTTGTTTTCAGCGCTGTCTCTGCCAGTTTTCAGCGCAGTTCAGCGCGATTCAGCGCGGTTTAAGCGCGATTCAGCGCTGTTTCAGCTGTTTTTCAGCGCGTTTCAGTGCTGTTTCAGCCAGTTTTTCAGCGCGTTTTCAGCGAGATTCAGCGTGTTTCAGCGCTGTTCAGCATGTTTTCAGAACTAAAGGTACTTATTCAAACAGAACTAAAACACATAAACTTTTAGTAAATGACAATTGAGCCCCCTGAACTTTATAACCACTTGACTGGACTGATGTTGGCCCAATGAATCCATACAACACTCAAACTTTGATCTTGGAAAGGATTTGGTCAAAAAGAAAATCAAGAACGGAACCTGTTGGTTTTTCTTTGTCGGGGCCTTGTAATTGTTCTTGAACACTCTCTTGATCCGCCATTTGTATATCATCTTGATGATTTGTATGTATTGTATCATCAATGTCTTCAAACTCCTCATCTTGAGCAACATCATCCACTTTATTGCCATCTTAAAAACATAAAAGAGTAAATTAATATATAATTTACTTTTAATTAAATAAACTTTAAGATCAATAGAATAATACCTTTAAATATCTCATCATCCTCGTCATCATCTTGATCAACGAGAACCATCCTTCGCTTTGCCCTTCGTTTATTACCTTCGCTTGGAGCCATCACCCGGCGTAGCCTACTTAGATTAGCAACTCGATTCGTCGACATTGGTGCAATATATCTCGGAGGGCGTTGCTATATCATATTCATTAGAAAACTTGGGTAAATAAAAATAGATAAATAAAATTCTTATAATCAAGTTACCTTTTTGGTTACATTCCCCGCTTCGACAATGCATTCTACATCTCCAACATTAGTGTTTTGTTTTGGTGTTTTTCTCTTCGCTTTTTGACTTTGCGCCAAACTTGTCATAGAATTCGGTATACTTTTAATTCCGAGTTCCTGAAGTCTTTTTTGATTCTCCAAAACATTTAATTGTCTAATTTTCTCATACTCGTTCACTGGATCTAGTCAAAGTCAAAATTTTGGTCAAACAACTAATGCTAAAATAAACTATTTAGAAGAAAATAAGTACCTTGCATTTCAATGGTACAAAGACTTTGATTTTCAGCTTCCCCATGGTCTTCAACAGTCGAATTAGAGTATTTAGTAATGATATTTAGCTTCTTTAGCCTGTTCATAATGTCTATTTAAAAACATCACGATTTAGCACATGATATTAAAATAATATGCAGTAAACAAAAGCATAATCAGTTTTTAATAACCAATCCCATCCTTGTAACAATCTCTATAGCTTCAAACATAAAGCTCAAAAATGAGTTTATATTATGTATATACGAAAAAAAATGAACAGAAACATATCATCAAGTTACCTGCATATAAGTGTAGAAACACAGGACCGCTGGGCGTAATATTACCTGCATAGAACACCCATAGAAATGTCAAATGCGTGTTAAACACCGCAAAAGAAAGCATATAAAAGCCCATAGCTGTTTCAGCGCGATTCAGCGCTGTTTCATCCTGTTTTCAGTGCGGTTCAGCGCGTTTCAGCGCTGTCTCAGCCAGTTTTCAGCGCGGTTCAGCGCTGTTTTAGCCTGTTTTCAGCGCGGTTTGGCGCGATTCAGCGCTGTTTCAGCCTGTTTTCAGCGCGTTTCAGCACTGTTTCAGCCAGTTTTTCAGCGCGGTTCAGTGCGTTTTCAGCGAGATTCAGCGCATTTCAGCCCGGTTCAGCATTGTTTCAGCGCGTTTTCAGCGAAATTCAGCGTGTTTCAGCGCTGTTCAGCTTGTTTTCAGCGCGATTCAGCGCGTTTTCAGCGAAATTCAGCGTGTTTCAGCGCTGTTCAGCTTGTTTTCAGCGCGATTCAGCGCTGTCTCTGCCAGTTTTCAGCGCGGTTTAGCGCAGTTTAGCGCGATTCAGCGCTGTTTAAGCCTGTTTTCAGCGCGTTTCAGTGCTGTTTCAGCCAGTTTTTCAGCGCGTTTTCAGCGAGATTCAGCGTGTTTCAGCGCTGTTCAGCATGTTTTCAGCGCGAATAAATAAATAAAGAAAGGAATTTTACATGTAATTCGTTCCAGGCTTTGACCCGTGTGATATGCCAGATATCCATTCAAAGAGCAAATTCAACAACAATAATCGCACAGTGGAAAATATATTCAATCCTACAGTTTAGCTGTGTGTGTCTACTTCAAGCTCTACTAAATCCTACTCGCTTTTTCCCAAATATACCTTCTAAGTATAGGATTGCAATCTCCATATCACAGAACAAAATATAACAACAAAAACACATATACTTCGCAATCAATAATGCTCACACAATTAAAATCTGAAACTCATTCCCGATTAATCAAAACATCCAACTGAACAGCGAACAATAATCGCGTAGTTATTCAAATCCTTCAAACCCAACTTAAATTCTACACTACTTTCCCTAAATATGCCTTTACATTAGAGGATCTCAATATCCGTTCCACAGATTAATCTAAGTAATTCAGTTCAAGTTTTAGTCTAACCTTATTGAATATCACCGAACAAACATAACAACAATATAAACCAACATAACAACAAAAACGCATAAAATTTGCAATAAAACAAATACAAACAGTTAAACAGTGAAATCCGATACTGGAACAATAATCTCATAGTGAAAACATATTCAATCCATAAGGTTAACTGTGTGTCTACTTCAAACGCAACTAAAATTCAATATAACTTTAACTCTAAACTAGCTGAACATCATAGAATAAATTAAACAATAAAAACGAATAAATGTTGCAGAAAAATTATTAAAAAATAAAATAATAATAATAATAATAATAAACATATACCTTGCAAGCAATCACAATTCTCCGCCTCCTTCCTAACAACATCCACAACCGAATCAATCAACTCATATTATAATATAATAAAATAAAATTAAACAAACTAAAAGAAAAAACAGAAAAAAAAACTCACCAAGAGAGATGAGGGTGGTGGTGGTGCTTTGGTGGTGATGAGAGCCGGTGGTGGTGGTTTTTGTGGGTGTGGGGGTTTACGGTGGTGGGGAAGTAGAGGGGAGGTGGTGGTTCCGGTGGTATGAGAGGGAAAAAGAAAGAGGGAGATGAGAGAGGTGGGGAACGGTGGTGGTGGTGAAGAGATGAGAGGAGAGTGAGAGAGTGAGATGCAGAGAGATAGAGAGCAGAGAGAGAGACTATGAGAGGGAAAAACAAAGAGGGAAAGAAAGAAGAAGAAGGCGGGTGATGAAATTTTCGTGAGCAGGGAGGGAAAAGATGAAAAATAATGCGGTATAGGAGGGATGTTAGAATTTTTGGGAAAATATTGAAAGTGCCCCATTTTCTAGTAGTGTTTTTTAGGTTAACTTTTTTGGGTATATATTTTGGAAATTAAAAGTTGGTGGTAAAAAATGATATATGATTTCCATCTAGAGAAAAAAAATTAATTTGTTTATTTTTTAGTGAAAAACGTTGGATACATTTAGCGGCATATAAGTAAAAGTCATAAATGGGTATGTTGCGTAAAAGTGACACACTTAAAGTGCCATTAAAAGATTAATTTTGTGGCATATGTGATATGTGTCATTAAAACTATGGGTCAAGCAAATGTGGCACACACAAAATGCCACTAAAACCCTATATTAGTGGCACAAAGTTAAATGACACTAAGTGCGTTTGCCACTACAAGCTTAATTTTATGGCACAAATGATAAAATGCCACTAAAATTATAGATCAAGCAAATGTAGCACACATAAAGTGCCACTAAAGCCCTATATTAGTGGCATAAAAGCTAAATGCCATTAAGAGTGTGTGCCACTAAATGACATTTTGTTTGTAGTGAGTGAAGACATATTAATGCCCATTACCCCCTATAAATTTGTCCACTCTCCTACATATGTTTATATCACAATCTAATAGAAAACACATCACATAGAAATGGGCCAAATGGTTTGCTCCAACTCTCCAACAGATTTAAGGGTCAATGGCCATCATCAAGAAATGGTGAAGAAAGACTATGAAAAGAATAACACATGTGGCTTTCAGATGCCACTTCATTATCCAAGGTACAAGAAAGAAGACTATGAGAAGATGCCTGAATGGAAGCTTGATTTCCTTCTTAAAGAATATGGACTCCCAACCAATATTGGTGATGTTAACCAAAAGAGAAAGTTTGCCATGGGAGCCTTTCTTTGGACTTGATCAAGCGCACTCACGTCATTAGTTCTATGGAATGGTTTTCTTCATGTACTAGTGCAGTTATCCGTCGCCTTAATTACTGTCAGTAGTTTCAGTTATTGATCTTATAATGATATAAGGCTCGTATAGTGGTGTGAAAAGAGTCGTGTTTGTAGTTTAGTGCACTAGATTATCGTATTACAAATGCAAATCATGTTTTGTGCTTGAAGTTATCATTGTAATGTAAAGATTGCTAGTAAGCAAAATAATAATTTTGATTGGGTGTTGAGAAAATAAAAGGTCATATTTCTAGACAACCTTGAAAAAAGTTATTAACTCTTTTTTTAGACAAAATGAGTGATATTAGGGCATCCACAATATGAGACTTGATTGACAATGACAAATTAGCACCCCACACGGTGGGACGACCAAACATAGGGTAAGGCTCCTCCACTTAATACCTTAATAAACATAATAAGTTTATTCTATTTTCTATATTCTAAACTAGTTTATTCTCCGGAAGCATTTTGGAATAGACAAATCTAATATGAAGTCATAAAATGTGTGAATATATATTTAGTTAGTTGGTTCTTATATGCAATAGTAGGTTCAAAAACATATATAGTATCTTAACATGATTAATGACTTGCCTAAGTATGATTAATGAATTACTTGAATACAACCCACTAAAAAGTTATTTTTTTTCTTTTTTTTGTATAGCAATCTGCTACTCGTTAGAAAGATAATAAACACTCGTTAATTTGGTATATTTTTTTTAAAAAAGGTCGTATAGAAAATTATTAACGTCTAAAATTGTGGGAGAAAGGTGTATGTGCTAGGCACATGAAAGAGAAAAAACTAACTTTAATAATTTGGGAAAATATCAAGAAAAACTCTAATTTGGTTGAAATGGTAAACAATGTAGCCGAGTCTTGTTAATGGGTGTAAGTCTCTCGTTTAATTTTTTTAAAGTTAGTTAATGGCATAAACACCCTATGGGATCATTTTGATATAGTGGGATTCATGAATAGGTTTAAATGCTTTGGGATAAACAAATAATGGTTAAATGATGCCTTATGATTGTCCAAAGCATGAACCTAAAATAAACTAACCTTACCGGATGACCCGCGTAAGGGAGAACCATGTTTAGGAGTTAGAAACCGAATGGGAATTTAAGCATCAGGCTTAGCACCTTAGATGTATGATATATGAGTCATAAATTAACGCGTCTCGAAGGGTCCCCGAGAAAGGGTCTTGAACAGAGAATAAGTGCAGGGTAAAAAAAATGGGAAATAATGGTTAAGTATGAAATGCAGATAAAACATACAACTTTCTGGACATATAGTGGCCTCACGCTACGCGACACATAGACGGGCTCTCCTTTGCGTGACACGAGGGGGGTCCTAGTCCGCGAAGTCTGACAGATATTGAAAAAGTTATTCCGTTTTCAAATTTCCAACTTGTTTAATCGTTTAACGGGCTATTTTATGATGTTTAACCCTAGGTAATCTTGTTTCAGAGCCGGATGATGATCAAGCTATATTTGAAGGACCGTGCACGCTAATCTCATAAATACGCTTCCGCATACTTCTAGAGTAAATTAATGTAACGTAATGGGGTTTAAACTAAATTGTAAACTTTTTTTATAGTTGCCTTGTAGTCGCAAACGTGTGTAACATGATGGTCCTACGGAGTCGCGTGTAAATCTGAAAAGTTTTAATTTAACCCCACTTTTAAGTCACAATCACATGTATTAAGATGCTAAACATTGTTTATACAGGTCCGGTCTTACAACTGAACCCCAACTTCCGTCGTTATTTTTCCCTTAATTAAAACCCTAAGTTGGGTCACCGGAGCTTGAAACCTTCATCATCACCATGAAGCTACAGTCACCATTGTGGTCACCACCTTCGATTCCCTTTTAGAACCACCTCATAATTCCAGCACGACAGCACCACATCTACCGTCACCATTATATTGCAATATGGATGAAGATGGCAGCTAGGTTCTAAACATAATTATAGGAAGCTAGGGTTTAGGCGGCTAGGTTTTGAATGAAATGGCAACAAGCGGTTATGGTGGTGACTGATGGTGGTGTCAGGTGGGGGTTGGTGGAGAACTTATGAGACTTGAGAGACGGGGGTAGAGAGAGATACAAAGAGTGGTATATAATGTATGTATGTTATATTTATTTATTTTTTTAAATTGTATTTGCTTTATTTATTAAAATACTTTAAATAAATGGTATAAAGACTAAAATATCCTTAAGGCCACCAAATTTAATGATAAAATTAACTGGGTTAGAACCAAAGGACATACAGTGTATGATTTTGAAACATAAAGTATAAATGTCATCAATTTTAATGGTAAAGGAAATACGTTGAAATTTGGTATAAACATAAAAGTAATTTAGTCTATAGTGAAATTGTAACTAGAATTCTATTACCCCGCGCTTCGCGGCGGGAGCTCCTGTTGCGTTGAGGGTTTGGTGGACGTTAAAGATCGTGTGTCGCTGTGGGAGATCTTGTTGCGTGGAGGGTTTCGTGGACATAAAAGATAATATTAAGTGACTGTTATTCTCGCGTGGGCTTCAAAAAAATACTCGCGGATAAAAGCTAAAAGTTTGGTGGTCAAATTGGAAGAAAAGAAAGTACATAAGTTAGTAAGAAAGTTAGTGGCCAAAATTGGGTGGTCAAAGTTTGAAAGCCTAAAAACTAAAAGTTTGGTGGTCAAAGTTCGAAATCGTAAAAGCTAAAAGTTTGGCGGTCAAAGTTCGGTGGTCAAATTGTAAGAAAATAAAATACATAAGTTAGTAAGAAAGTTAGTGGCCAAAGTTTTAAATCCTAAAAGATAAAAGTTTGATGGTCAAAGGTTGGTGGTCAAATTAAAAAAAATAAAGTTAAGCTAAAAGTTAGTGGCCAAACTAAAAGTTTGGTGATCTATGTTTGGTGGTCAAACTGAAAGAAAATAAAGTTAACCTAAAAGTTTGTACCCAATATATAAATTAAAACAAAGAAATTATTGAAGTGTTTTTGTTTTAATAAATACTAGAGTCTTAGTTACCCGCGCATTGCCGCGGGACACAGTCTATACTCCTGCATCGTTGCGAGACACAGTTAGAACTTTGTACGTATCGAAACATAAATTTTAACGTTACCAGAAAAATGAAAATCCGAAAGTTATTCATTGTGGCGATAATATCAAAATATCAAGTTGGCTCAGTCGTCTTTATCTTGATCCTTACGGGCCTCTTGAAGTCTCGCTTCCCTATTTTTTTCCGTGGTTTGTCGCGGGCAGTGATTTTTTCGCATTTCCTTGTGCGATGTGTCGGTAATTCAGTCAATATCATTTTGCTTCATTAAGTGTAGGCGATTTGACCGGTATCGTTTTTGCTTTTACAATATCGTTATAGTGGTGGCAGCAAGTAAAACACCAATAACAATAAGAAACCATACGATTAAAGTTAAGTCAATGTAGTGTAAATTGGTAAAACAAAATGATAACTTGAACTTATGAGAAGTTTACAAAATTTTGTGGTAATAACGTAAAGTAGAGGGACGTGGGTCAAATTTGTAGAAAGAACATTTCTTTTAGAAGTGGTCAGTTATTATTATTATTTTTTTTATAAATAATGCTTGTTGCACGCAAAATAAGGCTCCAATCAGGCAGTTTAATGCCTCATCCTCATTTTAAGCAACCGGCGCATTTTAACTCTATGTTACTGTTGAAGTGTTGTTTCATTAATATATAAGAGAATATAATTTGTAATACACAAATAAAAAAAACAAAAACATAATCGGACGTTAGGTCGCCGCATCTGAGTCTGTGGATCAACTTGTACATTATTCTCCGATAATGACGTCATCCAATGTTGTAGTTTCCGCATTTGCCCTCGTTTTCGCCATCACATTGCCCACCGCCGTTCACGGTCAGCCTTTCGCTCCACCTCCGCCGACGGTCAGCGACGGTCAGTTTTTTTTAGTGTCTCATAATTGATATGATTAATATTGCTCGTATTAAACTTAATTATCTGATAAATTGAGATCGATAACGTTTTTTATTGAGGTAATTGAATGTTTACTGACATTGAGAATTGATTGATCATGTTTTGATTCATAGATATATAGGACGATGATATTTCAAATGTTATGGATTTTTTATTTATTTATTTATTTATACGTGTTTGTGTGATTATGAAGGCATGCAATGACATTCAATCCCTTTCATTTTGATTCTTTGTTTACGTAGTTGTTCATTGTTCGAAACACTATGGATCGATTGATTTTCGGTATCATATGTTACAAGTAAAAAGAATTTTTTTGTTATATGTTGGTTTGAAAAGGCGCGTTGGGAGGGCCGGCTCAACGCTTTAAGAGGCCTAAAGCGAACTCTAAATGTGGGGCCTTTCTACTTTTTAACCGATATAATTTTTATTGCTTTAAATCAATTATATAGTGTGATAAACTTATATAATATACTTGATGTTTTGTAAAAGAAATTAGATTATTTTATTATTATATGTATACTCGTATTTTGTAAAAGAAACTGCCTTTCATCTTGAAATCCCATAAATATTATTCATTCTCATCCAATTTTCGGTAATCATTACGTACGAATTTGAAATCCCAAGAATAATAAAGCCTTTTAACTTCTATAAACAAACTACAAAAAGTAATATCTAAATGGTTTTTTAAAATTGGAGGCCCATAAAGGATTGGTGGCCTAAGGCAAAGGCTTTAATTGCCTTGCACTTAAGCCGGCTCTGCGCGTTGGAAAACGCATCAGGGGCAAATACGCGTGATGCATGTTATTTTGGGTCGAAATTAGGGTATGTAGGAGCAGTAGCATGTCTAGAAATTATTTCATTTTTTTCCAAACCGAGGGGTTTCTGGGAACTCACAAACCCCTGGATCTGTGTAGGAGGTTTATAGGTAAAAACAACCAAAGTTTGAGGAAAGTATGAAAGATTTACTAGATAAATAGGTTGATATGTAGCGTGTAGCTTCTGCTTGTAAATAAAGTTTAATTGGTTGTACATAGACGTGCGCCTCAGCTTATGGGACTAAAACGCCTTGAAGCGTCTCCCTTTTTTTAAACCAAGGGTTACATGATGTCAATGCTCATAGCTTAGGTCCGCTCTTGCATACAATCACATTTAATAGTTCATGTTCTTCCTAAATAGAATTTCATTGAATTCTCCTCATAGTTCCTTTTAAGAAATGAATGCTCTATATCTAAACAAAATTTTGAAGATAAACACACCTTAAACAAGTTGTGTTATCTTAAGCATCTTGTGTTGATGGATATGATCTAGAAATCGAGATTTCGATTGTTGATTTGTTTATGGCTTTATAATTATGGCAAGTTTTGCGCCCATCATAATACGTGTCAATGTGTTATTGGCTGTTAGTCTAATCGGCGCACAAAAGAGGCTATGTTTTGCTCAAAAACCATGTTGGATATTGATTAGGTTTCCTTTTATTAAAAGATAATAAATGGGTCCAATTGATAAAGTTCAAGAGAACAATTGTCCATGGTTATTTAAGTAACATATATATGATTCACACATGTTTTGCAACCATTATGATACTTGTCAATGTATTATTGGTTGTTAGTCTAATCGGCATAAAACTAGAAGATTTATGCGCAAAAGCGGGCTTAGTTTTGCGCAAAAACTGTGCACACGTTCAGCATTGATTGGACTTCCTTTTATTAAAAGATTTTATATGGATCAAATTGATATATTTCATGAATAGAATTGTCAATAGTTATTTCATGAATAGAATTGTCAATAGTTATTTTAGTAATATATTCAGGGATTCACACATGCTTTGACTCTTGATTCAGGGACATCAATTGACCAGGGGATAGCATATTTGCTGATGATACTGGCTTTGGTGCTCACATACATCATCCACACCATTGACACTCCTCTTAACCTGAGTTGATCATCAATGATGATGTACTCGCCATTTATTCGCAGCTATAACGTTAGTTAGGTAGTTATTTAATTGCTTTCTTATTTAGGGAAGAATTACAAACGGTGTGTTTCAGATTTTGTGGTGCGATGAAATCTTTTATCGAGTTAAGTTGACATTTTTTGTTTCAAGTTGTAATTGGGTGTTGCATTTTCTTTGAAACCGGTTACTTCACTTCTAGTCATTATAGATAGTTTTCATACCTTTTTAGGCCTCTTGTAAGTTGGTAGTTTCCGAATTGGTGTGGGCGAGGTGGCCTTAAATGGTTCTAGGTCCGGGAACATGAGAAGAAACGTTGTGGACTTTGAACAGAGAAGTGAACAGTCTCAAGCCGTAGGGCATAGAGATTGCCCGGTATAAGTATCATGCTAGGGCATAAGACATGCCTTTACGGCTAGTGAGGTGGACTGGGTTTTGTGCAAAAGGGCGTGTAACCTAGTGGTATCAAGGTGTTGAGAAAAGGTGTCCCTCCCTATGAGGTTGAAGGTTATGTATAGATATGAATACCATAGTAGTCTGTTTCAGTTCATATTTACTTTTCGAGTAAGTTGCGATTTAGATTCTTGGATAACAAATGAAAAAAGTGGATGTATTAATGATATTAATATCTTTCTAAGATGTTATAACATATACAAATAGTCTTTAATGCATGTCATGACAACTTACAAATCACAATATTTCATCAACATTGCTGAAGAACAGATCTTGAGTGATCCCCTCATATTTTGACACACACAACATGCCGCATTAAATAAAGAGTCATTTTTTTTTAAGTATAAACCATAATATATTGAAAATAAAGGGGCAAATTACATAAGGATAGCAGGAAGGTCCACGTTACGTCCGGCCGACTTGATAGTGTTTGGTTGGAAGGGCGGAAAACACGCATGCGTGGACCTTTACAGGCGTGTCTCCGTTAGCTGGGTTCCGGGAGAGTGGGTTTGTTCATCGAGTAGATATCCATGAGTAGTTTTTTTTTTTTGTTTTAAAGCAAAAGAGTTTATTCATGATACGAATCTAAATGAGTCTAGCTCAGCTAAGGTCGAGAGGCATTTCGTCAAACTAAGATTATTCACCGTGATTTTTTTGTTGGCCAGCGAAATGAGACGATGCATTAGAAGAACAAAAGTCCTTAGCAAGATACTAAGAGCACAAGTACATAATACAACCACTACATCTCTAAAGACGAGTTCATACTATAAAACTAGGGATAGCAATCAAACCCGATTTTGATGGGCAAACCTAAAACTCAACATATTTGGGACGGGTTTGGGGTCGGTAATTGAGTATAATCCGGGTATGAGATTAGTTTTTATTTTTTCGCGGGTTTGGGACTTGATGATATACCCGTTTACCCGACCCAATGACCCGACAAAGTACATCCGTTTACCCGATTAGATACCCGATGTAATTTCATATATATTTTTTTAAATGTATGCGTAATATATGTAATATATCCATCTAGATTGATATTTACGCATCAGAGTGTTTTTATATGTATTTAGGTATTTTATTTATATACATTGCAGTCATTTATATATATTTTTATGATGCTAAAGATGGTTGGTTAGTAGTTACCCGATAGATATGAGGTGAGTTTGGGGTTGGATATACCAAATGGGTAAATGGTAATCTTTTAAAGTAACGGGTTTACCCGAAATTTGCGTGTATACCCGATACCTAACGGGTAATTACCCGATAGAAACCCAACGGCTATGTTTTTGTTCTTTAAAGTTGATAACTAGCATAAAAGTATTTTATAATGATCCAAACACCTCCTAGATCGGTTGTAACAAAGACAATGGAAATAAAGTGGTTTTTGTTTGACACTACATTCCATAAATGCTTGGTAGCTTCCCTTTGTAATTACAATTCCAACACTTGAAAATATACTATTTAAAGTTTTGCATCAAACCCAATTTTTAGTAGTACTAGACTTCCATCATCAACTAATGCTATTTCGTTTGCATTATCATAAGTTTCTATTCTTTAAATGTTTTGTTTAATAAGCTTAAGTTTTTATTCATGATGTTACGAATGTAAACGAGTCAGCAAAGAGAACATAGACTTGATTATATACATCTACTCCTGATTATGTTGGATTATATGATTCTATGATCATGAGAAAACTATCCAAGAAAATATATGTAGATTTCAGCAGACTGCGCATTATTTTTGTTCATCGAGTGCATTTCACCGCCCAGTCCATAGAGCTCTTTAAAGTTTTATACAATAAAGAGTTCTATACTTCTAGTTGATACTTCTATTTGATACCAATGCATAGCACCCACCATTTGTTTACTTGCAAGTGTAGTTGATCCATGAGACTCCTTATGATAATGTGAAATTCAACCAATCCTGACCTGACTCGTCCGCTCTGGAGCTTTGAATTACATATACAACTTCTTTTGACTCCGCCACGATGAACTCTTATACAAAGTTCTTACGAGAAATTCTTACCAAGCTGATTACAAGCAAGTTGTGAATCACATGATAGTTGTGCACTTGTGCAACCCTACTTATAACTCATTAAGGTATTTTACTTTTAGTTAAATCATTTGTTTTACTCATTGAACCGGTTGAATTAAGATTAGTAATGCTGAAAAATTATGTATCATAAATTTTAAGACAATTTTACTGTGATCTATAAACCAATTATTAAATTAGAGTATATAAATCACATGTTACACTTTATAGGGTGATCAAGTTGTGAATAGTTGTGCAACCCTACTTACCAACTATTTCAAGTTTGATCATAAATTTATACAAATGAAAATGTTATTTCTAATATGCACTGATCAGATGTTAGTTACTGTCATATTTTATATCATTTGGTTATGTTATAGCTCAGTATGCCCCCTAAGACCAAATGGTGTGGTCTCGAGGACTTCACTCGGTGAGGTGATGTGGCCATTTCCCCAATCGGAAACACCGCCCCTCCCCATATTAAATCGGCGAGTTTGGTTATCTCACTTGGTGGAGGGAAGTTGATGGTACAAGGAGGGAGAGAGAGAGAGAGAGAAGGGGGAAACCAAACCATTTCCTAACTTTAGGGGAGAAAAGAGGGAAAATAAGGTGACACTAATGTAGCATTTGGGAGAGGTTGCTCCCACACCATATAGCCTAAGTCCTAAGATCTATGCCAGAAGTGGTCCCCTCCCTCATTATAGTCATATATACATAATTCGCTACAATGTAAAAACACAAGAAACGCATAAATATAATCCCCAAAGAAAATGAAAGCATAAGAGTATTGAAGGAGGGCATGTTTCCTTTTCTATCTCTATCTTACAATTACACACTTGCAATTCAATTCCACATTTTAGGACAATAAAAAACCACAAAGAAAAGGAACCCTTCTTCATATCTCTGTCACGCCTTTGGGGGTTCGGCAGCACAGCACCACTAGCCCATGGCATACTTCTGAGTCCAGCTTCGCGCAGTTGTCTCATACTTGTTCCTGTCTGTTTTGTACATGTGCGCTATCTCTGGCACCAAGGGATCATCTGGGTTTGGGTCCGTCAACAGGGAGCATATTGACAGCAATACCTAATTACCATGTCCCCATAAAAAATCATCAGTACAGATGAGACAAGTGTGGGACCGTTACCTTATATGTGTAGGTTGCGAAAGGGGGGTGGTCAAAAAAGGTAGAAATCTAAAACGGGGAAAAAAGTTTGGGTTGACCCGCTAACATTTTTTTTCTAGATTTTATCGAAAGCTGATATAGAAAATATTATTACAATAATGATCTAAATTTAACTTAAGTAGTAAAGACGAACCTTGGAGATCGTAAGAGCTGGGCTCCATTGTTCTTTGAGAATGTCAAGACATATGCTGCCATTGCTGTTGATATTCGGGTGGAAAACTTTCGTCCTGAAAGCTACCTATAATGTTTTTAAAATGTTATTTAATCATGTATACAGATGAAAAAGTGAATGAAAGCATCTGGCTACTTAAGTAATAGACCAGTCATATTCTATTGTTCCTTTGACTTCAGTTGCTATGTGATTCTTAGCTTCTTACAATAAAACCAGGTGACACCTTTAGATTACTCACCAATTTAAGCATTATGGAAACTATTTATTTGAAGTTCTTTTTTTGGCTGTTTTAGTATATCCGACATTTGTTATTGAGCATTGACTATGACGAGTAAATGAGTATGCCGAAAAGCTAATGTTTACCTTAGGTGGCTTAAATGGATAATCTGGAGGGAAATGAATGGTAACTAGAAAGACCCCACCGGAATAAGGACTATCGGGAGGACCCATGATTGTTGCTTGCCAGTGAAACATATCTTCTGCCACTGGGCCTAAAATTAAAGTCACAAACTTGGGTAAATCATAAATGAAATGAAAGATTGATGATTCAAACATTAGATTACATTTAACATCCATGTATGTATAGACTATAGACGTGCGCTTGCATGAAAACTGTTCCATCAGATGCATGAATAATCTTGTGAAATCATGTGGCAATTCCGGCCCATTTAATTAGCATTTAGCAATGGTCAGTTTGGATTTTTCTTCTATCACAAACGGCTCAAGTAGGTGAAATTAAAAATTAGCACGTGTCAAATGTGCCAAATGCGTTCAAACTTCATGGTTGCATATAGTGTATATTTAATGTGAATATATTTAAAGCATGTTTTTCTTCTGCTGTTTCAAACCTTTTAACAATCGCAGAGTTGGGTTGTGTTATTGTAACATTTTACTACTATTGTATTCTACAGTTTTGCATTAAACACATTTAAAGCATGTGTTTCTTCTGCTGTTTCAAATGATTAGTTTTGACACAATCACTTGCATTACTGCAAAAGTGCAAATTCCCACTCACTGCTGTCATAAATTAACAGAAAATTATGCAGTAGTACTTAGTAAAGTTCACTTATGAACCTCCTTATCATTCAGAGAGACGAATGCAATACAAGAAAAATCAGATCACTAACTCAATACCACTCAAAAAGCCCCCGCAGACACCAATACACGCTATATAACTATTACAACTTGCAAGGTTGCAAGTTAAATACTTTCAAGTTCAACTTGCTTCTAAAGATCCATGGGAACCTACCAATAGAAACACCAGTACGTGCCATATAACTATCACAACACGACCACCATGCTAGCAGCTAGACCACAAGCTTTATAAATTATCCGATCTAAAAATGAAAACACATGATATTCACAAGATGACGGTGCATATTGCTGATCATTCACAAGGCAACTCTTTCATAACCTACAAAGTGACCACGATCTACTACATATATCAACAAATGAGCAAAACGATACTTCAAATTACTTAACCCATAGTGCCAATTACTGCAATATATACACCACGCACACACACACCTAATTTTCGTAAAGAAAGATCAAACTATATTCCTCACAATTTCACATAATCACGACATAATTATATAACTATTATTACAACACAACAACCAACAAATGAGCAAACTATACTGCAAATTACTTTATCTATAGTGCGAATTACTGCAACAAAAAAAAAAGTGGCCGTGATCTACAACAAATGAGCAAACTATACTGCAAATTACTTAACCTATAGCAAGAAAAAACACACACACACACACACACACATTTTAACCTAACTTTTGTAGGAGAAAGATCAAACCATATTCCTCACAATTTCCACATAATTACGCTATTAATCACATCAAACAACAAATCAAAGCCAAATTCAAGCAACAACAACACGATTCAACACACAATGCATAAATCAACACAAAACACGATAGATCAAACCAAACGATTCACAAAAAAACAATCCAAAACAAGATCTAACAACAGATCGGATCTACCAGCGCTGCAAGAGGTCGGAGGATCCTTCTGAAGATCCTTGAGCTCCTTCAAGATCCGCTTCGAAGCCATCGCTCAATCAAATCCTGAAAAAAAATGAGCAAATTACACAAACGGTAACGGATATTATATAACGTAACAGCTTTCTATTATTGCATTATAGATAATAATAAAAAATGGAGGAGAGTTAAATAGAGAAAAGTGTGTGATTAATCACCTCGAAGATCCTGACCTCTGATTATTAGGATTCTTTGAATTATTGGGAAGAAGAAAAGAAAATGATGGTAGTTGTAGAAATGGGCTTTATACAGAGGGTGTTTGGGAATGAGTTTCAAACCAACTTAGGGTATGGTTGACAAAATTAACTGGTGGCTAGAAATTTTTTAAATATATTTTGGTGTTTGGCAGAGTATCTGGAGCTTTTAATAAAATGTATAAATTGACCAAAATGAGCATAATTAAAAAGTTGTAAAGAAAGTTTTTATTTTATTTTTAAAATAGAATGGCTATTTGTGTCATTTACTAATTAAAAGCTTGTAGCTAGTAGGGGTCTCAACGGGAAAGTCAAGTGGGCATAAGGAGTCTTGGTGGTGGACTGAGGAGGTGCAAATCAAAATTAGGGGTAAGCATGAAAGTTTTAGAGATATCTTGAGGTGCGCAGACAATCAGGAGCTGGTCACACTTAAGGAAAGATACAAAAAGGCCAAGAGGGAGGCAAAGAAGGCAGTGACAGAGGCAAAGACCACTGCCTACAAGAAGATGTATGAACGACTGGAAACTAAAGAGGGGGAACATGATATGTTCAAGATTGCCAGAGCTAGGGAGCGCAGGAGGCAAGATCTAAGGGTGGTGAAGTTTATAAAGGGAGAAGATGAGCGTATTCTAGTAAAACAACATGACATTAAGCTAAGATGGCAAACATATTTTTCCAATCTTTTCAATGATAGGAGAACTTACCAACAGGATAATGACAACCCCACCACCCAAAGGCAGCAACCGAATAACTGCTAATGTCAAAATATTACACGGGGAGAAGTGAGGTCTGCACTCAGGAAGATGGGAAGGGCTAAGGCAGTTGGTCCTGACAACATACCGATTGAGGCGTGGAAGTGTCTTGGAGAGGAAGGAGTCGAATGGTTAACTACTTTGTTCAATTGTTTTTTCAAATATAAACAAATGCCAGAGTAGTGGAGGACTAGTGTCATAGTGCCTATGTATAAGAACAAAGGCGATGCTCAGTGTTGTGGGAATTACAGAGGTATTAAGTTGTTGAGTCATACTATGAAATTATGGGAAATGATTATTGAGGCTAGAATTAGAAGAGAAACTCAGGTTACGGCAAACCAATTTGGTTTCATGCCAGGGCGGTTGACTACGGAAGCAATACACATTCTAAGGAGGTTGATGGAAAAGTATAGAAAGAAAAAGCGGGATCTTCATATGGCCGTTATAGATCTTGAAAAGGCATATGACAGTGTGCCACGCAAACTGATCTGGGTCAGTCTGGAGAGTAGAGGGGTCCTTGAGAGGTATATAGACTTAATTAAGGATATGTACGGTAGGACCCAAACTAGTGTTCGTGCCCCTGTAGGAGATACTGATTCCTTCCCTATGGGGGTAGGACTCCATCAAGGGTCTGCGTTAAGTCCGTTCCTTTTTACAGTTGTCTTGGATGAGTTATCCAAGTCAATTCAGGAAACGGTGCCGTGGTACATGCTCTTTGCAGATGATATTGTGTTAGTTGCAGAGTCCAAACATAGTCTGAATGAGAAGCTAGAGGATTGGCGTGCAGCTTTAGAGGGCAAGGGTTTAAGGATTAGCCGTTCTAAGATTGAGTACATGTATTGTGGTTTTAGTGGTGCAACCAATGATGAAAATACTCAAGTTACGATCGAAGGTCAAGTTGTCACTCAAACAAATAAGTTTAAGTACTTAGGATCATTTGTTCAAAGTGATGGGGAGCTAGATAGTGATGTCACCCATTGCATACAAGCTGGGTGGTGCAGGTGGAGGGCCGCCAGTGGGGTTTTAGGTGACAAAAGGTTCCCAACTAAGTTAAAGGGAAAATTCTATAGGGTTGCAGTGAGACCTGCTATGTTATATGGGTCAGATTGTTGGGCCATAAAAAAGACACAAGCTCGCAAGATGGAGGTAGCAGGAATGAGGATGCTAAGGTGGATGTGTTGGCAAACTAGGGTAGACCGAATAAGAAATGAGGTTATTAGGGAAAGGTATCTAATATATCAGACAAGATAAAGGAGGGAAGATTAAGATGGTATGGACATGTGAAGAGGAGGCAAATGACGGCCCTAGTTAGAGTAGTGGAAACCCTCACCGTAGAGGGGAAAAGGTGTAGAGGAATACCCAAATTGACTTGGGATGAGCGGATTAGGAATGATTTAGTAGAGATGCACCTCTTTGAGGACATGGTCAAGGATAGGAGTTTGTGGAGGCACAAGATTAAGGTTAATGATTATTAGGGAGAGTTTGGTTGTATCGTAACGTGGTTCTAGGAGCTTAGCCTTTTTCTTATACTGGTAGGAGGTCTGTTAGGGTGACTTGTTCTGAAGTGTTTATGGGTTATGTTGTTTTTTGATGGCATATATACCTTTGTTTATGTTTATGTTTCTGTTTCTAGTGTTTGTTTGTTTGTCGCATGTGTTTGTGGAGCCGGGGGTCTCTCTAGAAGCAACCTCTCTATCCGCAAGGATTGGAGTAAGGTTTACCTACATTTCACCCTCCCCAGACCCTACTCTTAGCATTGGTAATTGTGGGATTTACTGGGTAAGGTTGTTGTTGTTGTTAGCTAGTAGAGCTTAAGCTAGTACTAGTAGCTTTTCACTATAAAGCTTTTTCTCCAACCTAAAAGCTTCCAGCTCCTTTAACCAAACAAAGCTTTTTATTGAATATGAGTTTTTTCATAAAAGCTCATTGCCAAACATACCCTTAGTGACTTACGGGCTTTTCTAAGAACCCAACAATTCAATAAGCTGTTTTTATAACCCAAAAGCACATTCTGTTTTGATATTTGGTTTTGGCTTTTAAGGGTGAAAAAGTTATTTTTGAGAAGTTAGAAATACTGGCTTTTGGCTTTTAGCTTTTGGAAAAAAAAAATACAAGTCTACCCTCCATACAACAAATATTCACAATAACTTAAGCGAAATACTTAAAAAACTAATCTATTGACTTTTTGACGTTTTTCATCTCAAAAGCTAATCCAAACACTTTTTTTAATACTTCTTTTCAAAAAGTAATAAACCAATAAGCACTTCTGACCAAAAACACATTTTCATTTCCAAACTCGATTCCAAACACCCTCATACTCTCTTTGAGCCTGTTTGCCATTGGACTTTCATCTTGACGGATGAGCTCGGTACTGAAAATCATTTGATACGGAATATTCGGTATTGGTTCGGTTTTAGAATTTGGTATTACTTGCTCATCCCTATTCGCCTCCAAGGTCTTCTTTCAAATTTTATGTGTATGGGCTCAGGACAAAACCCGGTTCGCGCCTAACTTGTTCCGTTTATAAATCGGCCTGTTATTTGTGGTTTAGTCTCAAACTTGTTTGGCCAAAACTAGTTCGGGTTAAGAACTGGTTTTAAAGTTGTAAACCCCAACCCACCCAAACCGATTTGAATTTGGTTCAAAACTGGTTTAGCGGTTCAACCAGTTTTTATTAGTTTTTTAGACAGGCTCAAACTGGTTTAGGTTGGAACCAATTTTTAACACAAACCCAAAAATGTATCAAACCGTTGGGTTGGATCCAACCCGGTTTTTTTTTTTTTGTCAGGCCAGTTTCTTTGCCACTGGGCCAAAACTGGTTTTATTGTACACCTCCACTAAGGACCAAGAACCCGGCTAAAGACACGCACCCATGTGACTGCCGTTAAAATTGAAGTCGCAACAACTTGGGATTATAGATTTGTCCAAATCTAACATGGTTGATAATCAAACCCAAACCTAATGAGACATTTCAAACTGCAAAGTGTTTCCAACTTCAAAATTGTTTCTCAAGTGTAGACACTTTTGAATCCTAATAACTTTCGGACGTCATTAGATGCTTTTGTGTTTTTAAATACGTGTTTATCTAGGTTGATAGTTTCTATGGCAACACCTCCTAAACGCTAACATAAGAGTGTGTGTAGTGGAAGAAAGGGGTAGCGCCCCTCCCTCCACTTTCATTGGTGGAACAAATTTGCACACAAAACAAAACAACAATGGCGTTACAACAATAGCGCCAAACACCCTATTTTTCAATTTTAAAGTAAAATAGCGCCCCATAAAGCCCCCCTGTAGCAGTGTTTGGGCGCTATTTTTCAATTTTAAGCCCAAATAACGCCCCACTACACATGGTCTAAGTAGTTAATCCAAACATTAGGAACCAGCCACAAGGTACGATTGGAAAAAAAAAAAAAAGTCAAACAATTGTATCATTTCCATCATTGACTTTCAAAAGGTTGAAACACAACTTAAGGAACATATGGCAAACAAAGTCAAACACATGTGATGGTGTACAAAATCCAAGTACCAAGATGCTTGTAACGAAATTAAAGGTGACAGAATAGAAAATTTGAGCATTTAGTACAAACGGGTCAACCCGACCCGACCTACAATCATATTTTAAAGAAAGCATGATATATTCCCAAAGAGAATGAAAGCACAAGAGTATTGAAGGAGGGCATGTTTCCTTTTCTAACTTTATCTTACAATTCAATTCAGTTTCACACAATAACAGAAGCAGAAACCACAAAGAAAAGGAGCCCTTCTTCATATCTCTTATCTCACCTTTGGGGGTCAAGCAGCACAGCTAGCCCATGGCATACTTCTGAGTCCAGCTTCTCGCAGTCGTCTCGTACTTGTTCCGGTCGGTTTTGTACATGTGGGCAATCTCTGGCACCAAAGGGTCATCTGGGTTCGGGTCCGTCAACAAGGAGCATATTGACAGCAACACCTAATTATCATGTACCCAGAAACAAATAATCACTACATGTGAAATACTTGTGAAGCCATTAAGTTATTAGCATAGGTGCCAACACGGAGGGGCGGTCATCATCATCGTCGTCATACTCAGTTAATCCCACCAATAGCAAAAGCTAACGTAGGGTCTAAGGAGGGTAAGATGTAGACAGTCTTACCTCTACCCCGTGGGAATAGAGAGGCCGCTTCCAGTGAGACCCCCGACTCGATAGTGGTTTTGTGTCAAGCCTTGGACTTAAGGCACATAACACTGAGCAATTGGGACAAACCCGATTGGTGCATGTACCCCCTTGTCTTTTGGCTATCAACGCTACCACATGATGCATGATTAAGCGTCGTCATTTTTAACGTTATTTTCACAAAATCAGTAAAATAACGTTAAAATTAGTATAAATCTAAAAAGCGTCATAAAGGTTCAGGTCCGATTGTGTTGACCTGCTAGATTTTATTCTAGATTTTATGTTAAGTCCTCTTATAAATTCTACTCTTACCATAATGATCTTATTTTAACTTTAGTAGTAAACACAAACCTTGGAGATAGTAAGAGCTGGGCTCCATTGTTCTTTAAGAATATCAAGACAAATGCTGCCATTGCTATTGACATTCGGGTGGAAAACTTTCGTCCTGAAAGCTACCTAGAGAAGTTGACCACAAATGCATGTTAAGCAGCAAATGGGAAGAGAGTATGAATTACAATTTATAATCGGAGAAAATAGGATACACTATACACCTTACTCGATGCATAAAGGTGAAACCAAATTATTAGCCAATCTATCTACTATTATGCTTATAAAGTGGCGTAATCATGCACACCAACGAAAAAGTTAATGAAAGCACCTTCAAATTAATTTTAACCATTATAGAAAATATTTAATTAAAGATTTTATTTTTCTTGCAGTTTTAGCGTATTCACTATTTGTTAACATATATTCTTGCAGACGGCTTTAAATCAGACGTTAAAATTATTGAGCAGTGAATATAATGAGTATACAGAAAAGACAATGTTTACCTTAGGTGGCTTAAAAGGGTAATCTGGAGGGAAATGGATAGTAACTAGAAAGACCCCACCGGAATAAGGACTGTCGGGAGGACCCATGATTGTTGCTTGCCAGTGAAACATGTCTTCAGCCACTGGGCCTAAATTTAAAGTAACAAAACTTGGGTAAACCATAAATGAAATATACTACAATAATTTTCATGACCGTTGCTTGCATAGTTGCATTATTGCATAAAAAACAATTCCATCAAATGCTTAAATCATCCGGAGGTATCATATATGTTTAGCTTAGAGGTATGAGGTATCATATACAGTATGAAATAATGATGATTTCCATGATTCTTGCGTGCATGAAACACGTTCCATCAGGTGCACGACTAACCTAGAGGTATCATATATGTTTAGCTGAGAGTTATCATATTCATACATTAAATTAATGATGATTTTCATGATTATTGCTTGCTAAAACATGTTTCATCAGATGCATGAATAATCTGAAATATCATATATGTTGAGGTAGCAATTCCAGCCCATTAACTTCTGGCTGATCATTTTTTTTTGTCCTTTAATCTAAAACGATTCAAGTGGGTCAAATAAAACAATAGCTAAAAGGCTAAAGGGTCAAGTGGGCCGAATCGGTCGGCTGAATAGCAACACATCATAAAGATATGAGATAAATTCACTCAAGTCAGTATGCAAAAATTTAAGGAGATGCTTCAACTATAAAAGTTTGCCGATCGCATCAAATGAAGTGAACTATAAAGTTATATTTGATCTACACCATATATCAACAAATGAGAATTTTGAGCAAACCTATAGGTAACCTGTATAAGACACGATTAGACCTGTTAACTAAAAAGTACACCATGTGAAATTTTAATTTCTAAAAAATAATTAGAATTAGGAGGCTATGATCCATCATATCTCTTTGTTGGTACATAAAACATATAACTCTCTTATAAACATGCAATATAAAGTAGTTAAACGAGTCGTGTACAAGTTTAGAACTTGTGTTGTTCGCGTCGTCAGAGACCTGTTAAGACACGATTTGCCAGCTCCACAAAATTAACTAACTTACAAGTTACAACACCAATAAACTAACTAATTTGCAGAAAAATGAAAGATCAAACCATATTCCTTACAAATTTCCACATAATCACCAATCAATTCAGCTTTTCACCACATCAAACAACAAAACACGAGAGAACAAATCAAACAATCTACAAAAAAAAAAAAAAAAAAACGAAGGATCTAACAACAGATCGGAGCAGTACCAGCGCTGCAAGAGGTAGGAGGATCTTTCTGAAGATCTTTGAGCTCCTTCAAGATCCGCTTCGAAGCCATCGCTCAATTAAATCCTGAAACTTGAGCAAATTATATAAACCCTAAGGGTAATTAAATGACGTAACAGGTGTGTATTGCAGGTAAGAAACAAAAGAAAAGGTGTGTGATCGATTGATTACCTCAAAGATCCTGACCTCTGGTTATTGGGAGAAAATGAAGGTCACTTTTCACCTCCAGTTTATGTTCTTCGAACCGGGTCTACACCGGTGATAATGTGGGTTGTTATATGCTTCCTCTTGGAAACCGTACCGCCTCCACACAATGTTGCAAAACAAGGTCAAGTTGACCGAGTACTCCAAGTACTCCCTGCATAGGCTGATTTAACCCCTGATTAGTCCAAGTACTCGCTCTAGGGTAGGTCGCTGAGTACAAGCCCAAACCGAATTTTACAACACTGCCTCCACACGATCTCAGTTTTATTGTTGCCCGCTGGAGTAACGGCCGGATGAAAACCGGGTCAACTCAAGTTTGAACTCCCTCCACCGGGAAGGTCAAGCTCTCCCCATCATTGCCTATGTCCCCCTAAATGATTGCAATGAGGATCGAAAACAGGTCTCACGAGGATAGGGCTGTTCACGAGCCGAGCCGATCCGAACGGAGCTTTGCTCGTGATTGGCTCGTTTAGAAACCGAACCGAGCGGAGCGGCTCGTTTATAATCGAGCCAAAAACCGAACGAGCATTCTTCGAGCGAAAATTTTCCGAGCGAGCGCCGAGCGAGAATCGAGCGGAGAATAATATGGACGATTATAAAATTGGGATGTTTCCTTCGATGTTTTCGTTGCCGGGTGACAACTAAGGTCAAAATGTCCGATGATAACACTAATATTGAAAACCCAGTGTCCAAAGACACGGCTTAAATTAAGGTTGGTGAGGTGATGAGCATACGTCGGACAACAGTTGTTGCATTGTGACGTAGGTGTGATATCAAACGACAATTAGCGATGGACGAATCTTAAACATAAAGAAGTCAAGACTTTCACCTCATGACTTATTGTTTTACTATTAAATGTAGTGTTAATTTTTTTATTGTGTTAAGTGGGTTGGTTATATTTTTTTTGCATATATTGACTCAAATCCAATAGAATCTTATATATAAATCCATAAATTTATCTGTAAATTGTGTGTATATTTATTAATAAATAAATAAAAATTTATTCGAGCCGAACCGAGCGTACCTTTGCTCGTGCTTGGCTCATTTACAAACCGAACCGAGCCGATCGGCTCATATACAACCGAGCGGAAAATCGAGCGAGCAATTTCCGAGCGAATTCCGAGCGATCGGCGAGCGCCGAGCGTTTTGAACAGCCCTACACGAGGAGAAGCCCGGGCCACCTACCACTATACCATAAGTAAAGGACCCTCAGGGTCCTTCGATTAGGTGTTCTTTCTTTCATGATTATTAGGAAAAAAATCAAAACTAATAAAAAGACATTTCTATCATTAGTATAGAATTATCAAAATATTACATAAAAATAAACAATTTATACTAGCGTAACAAACATACTTAATATTACTCATAGTAGAGGCATTGGTAAAATTTAAAGGGTAGATTAAGGGCAAACATAATTAGTCCAGTGGTCACCAAGGCAATGATAAGGCTTAGGAACCGGCTTTGGTCGGGAGTTCAAGTCTTGGAGCCGGTACATTTTACACATAGGTGGGGGTTGCTCCGTATTAATCGCCGACTAAGACAACATAACGGGCCGGAGTAGGGTGATGGATCTCTCAATGTGGAGGATACGACCAAAAGTTAAGTTGCCGTTAAAAAAAATAAATAATGTACAGTATAGTAATATTGATAACGTAATTAAAAGAATCAAAGGATCATACAAAAGTATTAATAATGATAGTATTATGCTACCACTATATAAAATGGTCTACCTATAGCAGCAAAAGAGCAAAATGACAGTAAAAGATAACACTGAGATCCTTCCCTTATGCATGCTTCCAATCAGGCAACATGCTTCCATATTACTTGCTCAAACTATATTTCCTTACCTGCTTCCACAGCACCATGCCCGAACTATACTTTCATCGCTCTCCTACTTTTTACGGATATTACACTCTCACCTACTCACCTCCCCTCTCACAGCCTACGAATACTGCTGTTGTAGAAAGGCGTTTCACCAGAAGCTCTCCACTCTAAACAAGGGTGGTGCCCTAAATAAGTGTTGAAGATGGTCTTAAGGATTTCAAGTAGAATCTAAACCTCTTACTAGCGCTTAGAGGGTGTTTGGGATTGAGTTTGGAGATGCAAAAGTGATTTTGGTCAAAAGTGTTTATTGGCTTATGACTTTTTGAAAAAGGAGTTTTAAAAAAGTGTTTGGATTAGCTTTTGAGATGGGAAATGTCAAAAAGTCTATAAATTGTTATTTTTTTAAGTTTTTCGCTTAACTTATTGCGAATATTGGTTGTATGAGTGGTAAATTTGTAATTTTTTTTCCAAAACTCAAACGCCAAAAGCTAAAAGCCAGGATTTCTAACTTTTCAAAAACAGCTTTTTCACCCTTAAAAGCTAAAAGCCAAAAGTCAAAACAGAAAGTGCTTTTAGGTTACACAAACAGCTTATTGACTTATTGGCTTTTTCAAAAAGCCAATAAGTCAATAAGCAGTTTTGAAACTCAATCCCAAACACCCTCTTAATGCTCTCAAATGGTTCATCCTAAAATGTTAACACAAACATAATGAATATTATCCCAATATTAAGCTATTTATCAAATTTTTCATTAAAAAAAAAGGAACCATAACAAATTACAGTAGAATGGCAGGTACGCCGTCAGCCCATTTTGGATTACAAACCCTAAAAACCTTGGTTCCTTGAGGTCGAGGAATTACTATGAACGACCTTTTGTGCTGGATCTAAAAACCCGAATTGCCCAAAGGGCGAGGGATCCAAACGTATCAAAGGCAAAGAAGCAAAATATAAATATAAATAACAAAAAAAGGTGCAAATGAACATAAATGTTCTTTGAAAGCAAATCTTTTTCATAACAAAATAAAGCATAGGAGGGAAATCTGTTACCTTTCCCTTTTAAAGTCACAACACCCACATAATTAGATGAGTTTTCATTCATACATTTTTATAAAACAAAAACAGAAACCACAAGAGAAGAAAGGAGCCTTTTCCTTCCCCAGTTCACACTACAACTAACCCATCGCATACTTCTGGGTCCAGCTTCTAGCCGTTGTCTCGTACTTGCTCCTATCAACCTTGTACATGTGAGCAATCTCGGGTACCAGAGGATCATCTGGGTTTGGGTCGGTTAACAAGGAGCATATCGACAGCAAAACCTACAAATCATGTTTTGCAAGAAATGCTCATTTCAGATATAAATAGAAACTCTAAAACCTTCATTTCATAAAAAATTCTCGGTTTTTTCCTCCTCGATTAACTGTGCCTGATATTGTGCGTGATCCAATCATTTATAATGCAAATCTTGCATTTAGAGGTGGCAAACCGGACCCGTTTACTTATGACTTAGATTTGTGTCGATCAATTATGTTTCCATATATAAACAATGGAAAATTTTAAAAGAATAGCTTAAATATAACAGACAGAAAAATATAACCAGATTATTAATGATATGCTTTCCGTTTTGTAATCATATTTAAAAAAGCAACTATTTATTAAGAAAATAAAATTTGCAAGAAGTTTTTCGGGTCAACCCAACCCGACCCATCATGTACAAAAAAGCATATATTTAACCTGTTACCTGCTGAGATGATTCCCTTATGGTCAATGCTTGCACAGAGTAAATAATAAGATCACATTCATTTGTATAATTTACGGTTTCCATGTTGTGGATAACCTTTATATTAAAATCACTTTTATTTATATTGAAATCAATTTAGGTAGTAGAGTAAATTTGTAGCGTTAAAAATGCTAACCTTGGAAATAGTAAGAGCAGGGCTCCACTGTTCCTTCAAGATATCAAGACAAATGCTACCGTTGCTGTTGATGTTCGGGTGGAAAACCTTAGTCCTGAAAGCCACCTAAGGACAAACAAAAGTGTACTATTTAAGCAACAAATACTCTTGAAATTTAGGTTAAATTTTCAGGCCTCGCATGATTTGAGCATATATAAACAAAAGTAACCACATATCATCCAGAACAAACTGCAGTTAATTATCACCTTGGGTGGCTTAAATGGATAGTCCGGAGGGAAATGGATAGTAACTAGAAACACTCCACCCGAGTAAGGACTGTCAGGTGGACCCATAATGGTTGCTTGCCAGTGAAACATGTCTTCTGCCACTGGGCCTAAATCACGTAACAAATTCAAGATGAATGCAAAAAAAGAACCCGTGCATTTCACTTTTAGCTTACAAATATAGATCCACAAATGTACAAAAAACACTCACGTGCGTAAATGTTCCTCATCAGTACCACAGTAGCAAAGATTTTATTATGCACACATCAAACGTAGTTATATTTATCGTTTTTTATTGCTTAATCAAGTAACTACGCATACCCTACGGCCTACGATAATGTGACATTTGTTCTCTACAAAGATCGTTAGATATGTTACTTTAATGCTTCGATCAGGTCAAACTGCATCATTCATGACTTTCTAAAGTAACGATCATTTCCCTTTAATGAAACAGAGATCGCTGAGGACATCCCAAATAAGAAAAAATCGAAACTTCTGCTATAAAAAATCAAACTTCCCTAACAACCTAAAATCATAACATAAAGTCACAACATTTTTTAGACTCTCATATACCGATATCTACACGATTGCCAATTCTTATAGCTATAAACCCTAATCATGATAACCATTGAGTAGATCAGATCTCATCTATAAACTAAACATAGTCTATCAAAAACCTCATATTTGCACACCAAAACCGTCGTTGATTTACAATCATAATCAATAAACTCACTAGCCAAATCCTCCATCTACATTCATAAGAGCCACTTATTTACCTAAACAAGTAAACATCAAACCAAAAATCCAAACTTTTCAACCAAGAAACATAAACTGACAAGCAAAACAATTTATAACCCTAGAAAATAAGAGATAAAAAACAAAAACCTGAAACAAATAAAAACAAAAATCAGGATCTTAACCGATAATATCTGCACTGCAAAGCTTGCTACAAACCCTAAACATGATGGCTTAAAAAATATCTCATCTAGAAAACTAAACATAGTGTGCCCAAAACCTCATGATTGCACCAATTCCTTTAATAATTAACAACTATGATAAAAAAAATAAATAAATAAAAAAAGAGTCACTAATCATAAATCCATATCCTTTAATAATTACACCTTCATAAACAAGCTACTAAATTACCTAAACATCAAACCAAAAATCTAAACTTTTCAACCAAAAAACATAAACTGACAAAGCAAAACAATTTATAACCCTAGAAAACAACAGATCAAACACAAAAACCTAAAATAAAAAATTATAAAAATAAAAATTACAAAAATTAAAATAAAAAACAAATCAGGATCTAACATAACAGATCAATAACAATACAATACCTGCACTGCAAGAGGTAGGAGGATCTTTCTGAAGATCCTTGAGTTCTTTCAAGATCCGCTTCGAAGCCATCGATGATTACAACAAGGAAACCCTAAAAAAAACTGATTTAAGTCAGAACATATCTAGAAACAATCAAAATCTGTAAATAATAATAAAGATCGAAAGGATGATGATTACCTTGAAGATCCCCAACCTCCTCTTGTGTAGCAATTGGAGTTGTAATCTTTGTGAAAGGTCGGAGGAATCTACGGCGTCTACAGGTATGAGCTTTTTATATCATCAACTAGATATTTTGTTGGAATATTCTTTAAAAAAAATAAAAAATAAATGGACACACCATGACACCATCTTTCTTTTCAATGTTTGGGTATGTTTCGCAAAACTAGTAGGTGGCCAGCAGCTGTAGTTGAAAGTTGTAGTTTTTTAAATATGTTTTGGTGTTTGGTGGAGTTTTTAATAAAACGTATAAAATGAACATAATTAAAAGCTTGTATGCATGTTTTTTATTCTTTTTTATGGTAGATTAGGTATTTGTGTCATTTACTCATTTAAAGTTTGTAGCTAGTAAGAGCTTTTTCTTAAACGCTAGTACTAGTAGTGTTTCAATTTCGAGTTTTTTCTCTTAACCTAAAAGCTTCAAGCCCATTCAACCAAACAAAACTTTAATAGGGGGTTGTTTGGTAACCACTATGTCCAAATTAGGGATAACCTTTGTACTGATATTGAAAGTATTGGTATAGGAAATTCTTAAACCAGGTATCGCTACCGAAAATTGTTAGGTACCCATACAATACTGGTATTTAAAGATACAATTGACAAAATATTGTAATCCAACTAAATATAATTTGGTACGAGAAATTCGGTACAGGTAACTGGTACCATTTGTTCATCCTAATAGTTTGCTTGTATTTAGAATATCGTATGCCACCTCCACTAATGAAACCAGACGACATGGTAGTGCCAGTTGGCGTTTGCTTTTACCCATTGAAACTACTCTTATGTACTTCAAAACATTAGGGGTCTGTTTGGTATGGGGTAATGGAATGGATGAGGGAATGGGATGAACGAGGTAATGGAATGGATCATTACTATTCTATGTCTTGTTTGGTTGTCATGTGGGAATGAAACAAAACAAAACAAAACATTACTTTGTGTTGTTGGATAGGTAGGAAAGGACGAAGGAATAAAATCAGTGGTGGGTGGTGGTCAGTGGCGGTGAATGTGGGTGGTAATATGTGGCGGTAGCGGCGGTGGTGGCGACGGTGGATGTGGATGGCCGTGATAGTGGGTGGGCGACGATGGTGAGTAATGGCGGCGGCGGCGGCGGTGGTGGTAGGTGGTCGTGTGTGGAAGTAGCGTGGTGGTGGGTAGTGACGACGGTGGGTGGTGGCAACGGTGAAGATGGATGGCGGTGATGGTGGGTGGGTGACGATGGTGGGTGGAGGCAGCGACGGTGGTGGGTTGTGGTGGTGGCGGTGGCGGTAGTGGTGGGTAAAGGAATTTGTGGTGAGTGAGGGTGGTATGTGGTGGAGGCGGCGGTGGGTAGGTGATGGTTGTGGGTGGCGTTGGATGGCGGCGGTGGTGGTGGGTAGGTGAAGGTAGTGGGTGGCGGTGGTTGGTGGCGGCAACAACGGTGGTGGGTGCTGGCGACGACGGTGGTGGGTGGTGGCGACGACGGTGGTGGGTGGTGACGGCGGTGCTGGGTGGTGGTGGCAGCAGTGGTGGGTGGTGACGGCGGTGGTGGTAACAACGATGGTGTAAGTGGCGTTGGTGGTGGTAGGTTATGGTGTTGTTAGTAAAGAGTGAATGAGGGATGGAATGAAAAAAAAAACACGGTGGTGGATGGAATGGTTTTGAGGGAATATAATGGAGTAAAGTGCACGGATGGTCCCTGTTGTTTGCCCAAATTTCACGTATGCCCCCATATATATTCAATGGTCCCCAACGTTGACATTTTATAACATTTTGGTCCCTACCAGCTAACGTCGTTAAATTTTATCAGTTAAGTCATGTAAAATGACTAAAATACCCATAGGGACCATCCGAGCAGTTTAATCTTTTGTGCATATGACCAGCACCACCACCACCTCCTCCTACTCAAACAACCAACATCACCCCCTCCTCCTCCAACCACCACCACCACCACCTCCTCAAACAACCACCACCTCCTCAAAATCCCACGCCTACCCCTTTAATCATATGACAAAAAAAAAAGAACATTTATGAATTCGTTTTCCTATTCTTCCTTTTTTTGAAGATCGTAATTCTCAGTTGGGAATTGGGATAACAATATCACAATCACATATGGCAAGTTAGAATGGGCTACAGAGAAGCAGAGAGGCCTGGATAAAGTCATCCACCCCACGGTCACCACCAATTGGAACCCTAACTACCTACAATTCCACAACCCCCCCCCCCACCTCCCACCACTACGATGACCCACCATACATCACAGCGGCAAACACCACCACCGATCGGAACCCTGCACCACCTCCGTCCCTTGCCACCATAACCACCATTGGAAATATATAAAAGATTAAACCACCACAGAGAACCAGCGACCTCCATAGGTAAACCCTCTCTTACCCAGGTACTTACCATTTGGATAGTAGATCTGACTGAGTGTGATTTTATTATTTTAAAGATTTGTGTGTTTTGGTTCTTTTTTGGAGAATATGATCCGAATCTGATCTCGTTTGTTAATTAGTGAGGGTTTCAAGCAGGAGGTGTTGAGGGGTGAGGTGACGATGACGGGGGAAGGTGGTGGTGCTAGATGATTGGTGACGGTGGTTTGTGGTGGTAGTTGGGGGAAGATGGTGGTGGCAATGGGGTTGAAGAGACAGAGATAGAGATAGAAAGAGAGAGAGAGAATTTATAATATGTTTTATTTTTTATTTTTTAAAAAGGGTATTTTAGTAATTTCACATAGGCTTAACTGAAAAACTTAACCTCCATCCAAGTCAAGGACCATCGATGAAACAAAATACAAACCACAGATCCCATACGTGTAATTTCCAAAGGTTGAGGAGCAGAGTTTAAATTTGGGCAAACCACAGGGACCATCCGTGCACTTTACTCGAATATAATGCCTTATGGAATGGTGATTATATTCCTTTAGCCAACCAAACACACTATTTTTCATTGCCTCGTAATGGTCCATTCCATTCTCTCTTTCATTCCATCATACCAAACCCTACCTAGGTTCTTCGCTATGTCTTTGCGTATCTTGCTCTTTTGTTTAGTAAGACAGCTTATTTTTTACCATTGTATAATATCATAGGCAAATCCACATCGGTCGTGGACATGAGAGATACTTGGTTCATAGGTAATCCAATGCATCTTAAATCACCAACACATTTTGGGTTAGTTGGGTTGTGAAGTACATGAAAACTCCACAGTTAAGCGTGCTCAGGTAAGAGTAGTATAGGATAGGTGACCTCATGAGAAGTCTCCATTAGAGCAACCAAAAACAAATCTATGAGTTCCTGGATAGACAACTCATTAGGGACAAAGCAGACTATATTGGTGGTGAAAGGGGCCAGATGTTACAACCAACCACCACCACATCACCACGTCGATGTAATCATATCGGTTCAACACTTATTGATTCAAAGTCTATTACCCAGTCATACCTCTTAATAACCAATGATATAAAAACCCGTATATATCGACTGATTATGCCGGTAATACCGATTTCCAGATGGGATCCCGGTACGAAACACTCATCTAAGAAATGGCATCAGATTCGTACCGTTGGTAAAACAGTAAATACTTGTTTGAATCATTATATCGATGTCAGCCCAAGGTTAATTGCTAGGTTTTGAATTTGGATTTTTACACTTTTTATTGTCCCATCCCCAATCTAACCTGGCGCCTTTTCAGTTTCCATCACATACGTATACCATCAATCAACATTCAAAACCATCATCACTTCATCACTTACTGTTCATAACATTCGGCTCCATCTTCACCGTGCCTCCAGTACCATCTTCATCGATAATTTTACTTTTTTCTTTGAACTTTCGTTACTTAGTAGTTATTACCATGAAGAGAATTAGAGATAATGAGGATTAACTTTTGGATTATTTAATTTTTTTTAAATAAGTAATCATGCACTTTTGGATTATTTTTTAAGTTGATGTTTTAATTTACGAAATTACTGAGTTAACCAGTTAACCTGGTTGAATCGCCGGGTATAACTCGGTTCAACCGGTTGAACCATTTTTTTTGCTCGATCCAGTATGATTTATAACTGCTTCTTAAAACATTGTTAATAAACTCAGCACTTAATGACACAGAGAGTGCCAAACAGCTCATAAGTGTGTATCCCCCCGGTAAAGTGGTACGGATTCAAGTCCATAAATTTATTTGTTTGCCGTTCAGAAGACATCTTGAGTTATACCATCTATCGGATTTGGGTGTTTAGTAACCTCTGCGCCATTACATGTCGAGCTATTAAGAAGTTTGACTGGGTAAGAGACTATGAGCCAATAAGTGCTGAACTAGTAAGAGTACGCCGATGTGGTGGTGGTTGGTGATGGAGAAAGTGGTGGTGGGTTAAGGAGGTGTGCATGAGTGGTCGTGTGAGAGTTATGAACACATGTAAAGGGATAAAGAGATAAAATTTTCATTTAACGTCATTTTGAAACTTAATTGGTAAGATGTTTGATTTAGATTTAGGGACTGTTTGGTAGCCTCTTAATGTTAGCTCTTAACCATTCAGACTTAAAGTTACCTCTTAATCATTAAGACGTATGAACCATTAAGAGGCTGAATCATTAAGAGACTATGGTCATCAAGAGGCTACCTCTATGGTTACCTCTTAACCATTCAAACCTAAGATTATTTTATAACCTTTTACGAGACTATGGACCATTAAGAGATAGTCTATTTACTCTGATTCATTTGAGTCAATAAATCATTCTTTTAATAGTAAAAGATTTATTACAGGTACTAAAAATATAGATCTGGAAATAATTGTAAAAAGAAGGCTCTTTATGAAGTGATTCTCTCGACTATGTGAATATTATGGCGGTCTTGAAATGAGGCGGTTTTCAACAAGAAAGCATGTGTAAACTTTTATGTCAACACAGATTATCCTTTGTTAATCAAGAAAAAAGATGCATAAAAGTCTGACAAGGCACATAATACAAGAAAACCTCATTACAATAAAACTCTTAACACACATGTGATTATCACAAGATAATCACAGTACAATATATGAAGAGAAACACCAGTCACAAGATCAAGACAATCTAAGTGACGAAACCCTAATATTGTAAAGAATGAGAGAATATGAGAATACTGAATAGAACACAAGTGAGAGAAAGATGATGAATGATCAAAGGTGTCAAATGAAAGAAACACAAACCTATATATAGCTGAGGACTTTGTGTTTCTTCTGTTTAGATCAACGGCCAAGAGAGAAGCCATCTAACGGCTGAGAACACTTTGTGCTCCTCCACACGGATCGCCAGCGCACCTTTCAACACAGAACACAGAAGTGGCCAAAGGCCAACACTGAAATGGGCTTCGAATAAGACTGCAATAAGACCAAATGGGCTTCCTCAGCAATGGGCTTCCTCAGCAACTCAAATATTATGAACTGGACCCATCCTTTTGATCAAGACACACGAGCCCAACATCTTTAAATCAATCCTACAAAAACATCTTATTCAATATGTGCAAACAACTATAAAACAAGAAATAAAATTGAACGTAACACTTACGTTTTTTAACAGCATGTATTTACAACATTTTGGGTGATCTCAAGACAATGAATTATATATGGTAAAAAAATTTTGGGTGTTTACGTGTAGGCGAAATCAGGTCTATTCATGTCCGAACACAAAAGATGTGATTCTACATGAAGATTGTTTTGCCCAGATTCGATGTTTCTTGTATTATGGATCTCCCATCAATGTTGCTATTGGATCTTCCATAACGAAGTTTTGTTTCTTGCTAACCAAACACAACCTATTTATCTAAACGAGCCAACTTGGTTGACCACTCAGGCCATGGGTATACTATAACATGTCATGCGTTAACAATGACGTGGACGTGTGAATCGCGTTGAATACCACTCCCCCTAAGCGTTAAGGGTGTTAAAATTGCCATTCGTTAACATGTTAACAAGCATGAAAGAAACTTGTGCGGGTCCCTTTACACACAATCAATTTAATATTTATTTTTGAGAGCCATTAACGGAGGGTGAACCATTTCCCTCGAGGGGCGCGAAAGAATTATGGGTGTTGAAGATGTTAAAGATGAGTAGATGACTACGTGGAATGAAAGGGCGTAAGAGTATACCCAATAGCCATATAAACGAGTTTTAATCAAGTTGTACATATGATAAACAAATAGGTTAAACGAGTCGTAAATGAGTTTACAGATCAACCTTTAAATAAACCTATTTATTTAGAGGGTAAAAAACCATGTCCATCTTTAAAATCCAAATATAAAATTTAAATGATAGAACATGGGATACAATGTATAAATAAACTGATTTACTTGTTTTTGCTTAATCAAACAATAGAACAAATAAAAGCAAACACTAAGTTAACATCATAATAACTTTGCAAGGATACAACACAACAATGCCATCAAACTATCAGTTAATTCATCAAGGTAATGAAATAAACCAAAGACTCGTTACAGACCAGATGACTCGGTCTCAAAGACCTCCGGCCGCAGCGTTGTTGAACTTTGTTTCAAGCCCAGTTGGTTTACCGATTCTGTCTTTCGTCGAACATCTTCCAGCATTTTAACAACCTCAGCCATTTTCGGTCTTTGATCCGCTACCCTTGCGACACACCGACATTGCAATCTGCAACATCTCAACCATCTCCTCTTCAATGTTGGGATATTTTAGCAACTCCACATCGAAAACCTCACCCGTCCACTCTTCCTGACAACCGAGTGAACCCACCGGACTAAATGAATGATCTCATCACCACTCGTGGTGTGGACGGTGACTCTTACCAGTTAGCAACTCGAGTAAAAGAACACCAAAGCTATAGACATCCGAGGGTTGAGTGACTTTACGCGTGTCAGTGATTTCCGGGGCCCTGTAGCCTGCAGCCCGGGCAATAGGGTGGGCGATCTGAGACATGATGGTTGACAAACCAATATCAGATATACACCCATAGTTTTGTGCGTTTAGGAAAATGTTGGATTGATTTGATTTGATGTTGCCATGTACGAGCTTCGTGCCTGCCTCGGCATGAACCCGAGCAATGCCTCGGGCTGCACCGATAGCGATCTGAAGACGAGTCTCCCAAGTCAACGGAACCCGTTCTTCGCCTCTTTTTTACCTATGGATTCAAGAATTAAAAACCAAAAAATGCAAAATTATAATAAGTTTATAACATATAATCCAAATTTATACAGTACAT